>JANSVA010449203.1:0-16891 GCA_025504915.1 Erythroxylum reticulatum | reverse complement strand
ATACACTTGACTTATAATCACATTCCTCCCTAGAGGAGTACTAACAGTTAAAGGACTACCCAAAGGCCTTAAATCAAAATCATGAAATGTCATGCTTACAGAAACAAATAAATGTGTGGAGCCAGGATCAATCAACACATATACTGCAGAATTAAATAACCGAGCCATATCCGTAACAACTTCAGGTGCGACTGCCGCTTCTTCTCTGGTTAAGGCGACCACCCTCGTCTGAGCCTGACCCCTTGGCCTTCCTAGAGGAATAGCCTTCTTTCCAACTCCAAAACTACCCACCTCAGTAACTGGCCTAGTCCCCACTGTTTTTGCTCTCTTAGGGGCTTGCAACTACGACCCCTCTTGTTTTGTTTCCTGGGGACAATCCCTGATCATGTGTCCCTTCTCTCCGCATCGAAAACATGCTCCAAGTAAATTAAATCATTCTCCTTTGTGAAGCTTCCCATAATGCTCACATTGAGGGTTCGTGTATCTGCTCTTTCTCGTCCTTCCAGGGCCTCTTACACTTGAGGCTTACCCCGAGACTACTCTTGCCTGCTTGTTCTTAATAGGGCCACTGCTTCCCACTTCACTTTAAGTACAGTAACTCCTTGTACTCTTCTCAAGCCTTAGAGCACTCATTCCTTTCTTAGTCGACTACTCCTGGTTCTTCCTCTTCCTACTCACTTCATTTCTGATATTCTACAACTTCTCGGCTTGGAGTGCTGCATCTACCAATTGCTGGTAGTCACAGAAATTATAGATCAAGACTTTCTCCTTGATCCCCAAGTGTAGTCCTCCCTCAAAGTTGTGGCACTTATCCTCCTCATTAGCAACAATGTTGGCCGCATACCGTGACAGCTAGGTAAATCTCATCTCATATTCACTCACACTTATGTCCCTGTGTGTGAGAATTAGGAACTCTCTAGCCTTCTCTTAAATATAGACCCTCGAGAAGTATTTCCTCCTGAAAGCCTCCAAAAATTCTCTCCATGACAACACGGAGGCATATCTTGATTGTGGAGAACTGATTCCCACTAATGAAGTGCGTCCCCCTGTAGCAAGCTCACTACATAATCTAACATCTCCTCGTCCCTGCACTTCATCTGAATCAGAACTCTCTTAATCCTTTCAACCAGACTTCAGCCTCTTCGAGATTTGTAGTCCCGTTGAAATCTACAGCTCCATACTTAGGGAGCTTATCATACTGCCCACTCCTCTCCATTAGAGTTGGCATTAGAATTTGTGACCCTTGGCCCATGGCATAAGTGAAAGCCTGAGCGAAGGCTTGAAAGAATCGTGGATCTATAATAGAAATAGGAGGAGGAGGTGGTGGCACTTCATGTTTCACACTAGGTGCCTCAGAATTAGGAGCAGGGTGTGTCCTAGCATCTTACGAGACATAGGATTCATCTGTGCTCCCTTGGTGAGAGCTAGTTCGAGTCACAGCTCCTCGAGTTCTCTTTCGAGGCAGCATTTTTCACTCCTTCAATATAAAACCAGTGAAAACCTTTAGTTTATGTAAAAAAATTTCAAATCATGTAAAACAATTTAAAAACCGTCCAATTTGCTTACTTAAAATAATGCATGTTCATTTCATATCTTAGAATACCCACCAAAAGCCTAGGATACGCCTAAACTTAGTTGTTCTAATACCATAAGTGTTGGACACCCCACCTTTGTGAGTCATAAGCCTAATGTCCTAAGTGACATCTGAATGCGTATCCCACAAAGATGGCATGCCCCTACTAATACAAACTTCAAGGCAGCTTACTTTTACTATTTTCAAACAGACTTTACCATCTGGAGGGTCAAAATGGACCAGAAAGTAGGTACAGATGAAACCAAATGAAAAAGCAGACTAACAGAAAAAGACAGACGAATGGGGAAAATTGCTATAACTTTCCCTACAGATATCATATTTGTGTGTTCTTTAGATGGTTAGAAAGAAAACTTCAAGATATAAAATTTAACGAATACCTAAAAGATAATTTCTATCTTTTGAAGTGTCAACAATGGAACGGAAGATAGGTATAGACGAAAAGCAGACTAGTAGAAAAATACAGATGAATGGGGGAAATTATTATAACTTTCCCTACATATATCATATTAAGGTGTTATTTATGTGATTAGAAAGAATATTTCAATATATACAACTTTCATGAAGACCTAAAAGATAAATTCTATCTTCTAAAGGGTAAAAAATGGAATAGAAGATAAGTATAGACGAAAAGTAGACTAATGGAAAAAGACAGATGAATGGGGAAAATTGCTATAACTTTCCCTACAGATATCTAATTAAGGTGTTCTTTATGTTAGAAAGAAGAATTCAAGATCTAAAACTTTGATGAAGGCCTAAAAGATAATTTCTATCTTATGAAGGGTCAAAAATGGAACAGAAGTTAGGTACAGATGAAAAGTAGACTAATGAAAAAGATAGATGAATGGGGAAAATTGCTATAACTTTCCCTACAAATATTGTATTAAGGTGTTCTTTATATAGTTCTCAAAAAGACTTCAAGATCTACAAATTTTATAAAGATCTCGAAGATAGATTCTATCTTTTGAAGGGTAAGAAATGGACCAGAAGATAGGTTAGATGAAAAAGTAGAAGAAGCAAAACATAGAAGATATGACGTCATCACAGACCATATGACGTCAGCACAGAAGAAGCAAAATGTAGAAGAAGCGAAAAGACAAAAGAAGCAAAACATAAAAGAAATAAAAAAAACGAAGCAAAACATAGAAGATATGACGTCATCATAGACCATATGACATCATCACAGAAGAAGCAAAACATAGAAGAAACGAAAAGACAGAAGAAGCAAATCACAAAAGAAGCAAAAAAACAGACAAAGCAAAACATAGAAGATATAACGTCATCACAGACCATATGACGTCATCACAAAAGAAGAAAAACATAGAAGAAGCGAAAAGACAGAAGAAGCAAAACATAGAGAAGCAAAAAGTAGAAGAAACAAAACATAGAAGATATGACGTCACCACAGACCATATGACTTCATCACAAAAGAAGCAAAACATAGAAGAAACGAAAAGACAAAAGAAGAAAAACATAGAAGAAGAAAAATGTAGAAGATATGACGTCATCACATACCATCTGACGTCATCACAAAGGAAGCAAAACATAGAAGCGAAAAGACAGAAGATACTTCTTCCCTTATAGGGACCATAACTTTCAACCTAGAAGTCGAAAAATTCCATACTATATATCGTTGGAAAGCTAAAAACTATACCTACATCTTTATAAAAGACACATTTGCCTAAATCATCCTTTATTAGTCCAAATTTTTCCCTGAAGCCAGAAAACGAATTTTTCCTTTATGAAACTTAAAAAAAAATTGCAACATACAAACTTCAGAGAGTCACGAGCAAATATACAAACATGTTCCATTTGAATCGAGTGATAAAAGTTTTACAAAGCTTTAATGGGCATTTCAAGCTAAAAATACATTAATACATCAAAATCCCAAAATATAAAAGATACATGAACCATAATTTGCTCAAAATGCAATTAAAGGCTTGCTTTACAAAACTTGCTTCAAATACAAAATAATTAAGACTAGGAGTGCTGCCTTGCCTCTTGACCTACTTGATATCTTGCTCATCAGTTGAATGTGTGGGAGGAGATTGGGGGGTGAGCATTAAAGCCTATGGGTAACAATTTTATAATTTGTAGCAAGTAAAAACATTTATAAGTCATTTTCAATGTAGAAATTCATTTGTATGCAAATTATGAATGCATCACTCATATCAACTTGTCATGAACACATAAACATATCAAATGGTTTGGGTAAGTTTAAAACATGACGCACTACACATTTCTAATATAATGGTCCTGTGTAGACGTGAATTCTTGAGGGAGTCCTTAAGGGAGCTCGATGCCTCTAGCGGGCAGGCGGGAGAAGCCTATACTTGGGTCAACGTGCACATGACGGTTCTTGAGGGACTACCATAAACCCATATAACACATAGATTTCAAAATCTTATAAGCTTGATGCCCAAAATGGCACATTCTCTTGAAATTTTGCTTTTTACATGCTTGTTATACCTCAAAAATTGTTTCCAAAAGTATGGTTTCATAATCATGCATCATTTTAAAGAATCATTTTTAAAAAAACTTTTCATAAATCATCACAGAAATCATGTGAAGCATATAGCATAATCTTGTAGCATTTAAAAACATTAAATGCACATGAATGAGGTAGTTGCAAAATTAATTACTGTCATTTCTTTACAAAAAAACTTTTGTTGGCTTATTACTTAACTATAAAAGTGAAACGCACCTTGAAGTCCTTGATTATGGCTTGTTCAAATATGCCTCTCCTCTTGCTCCTCTTTTCCTTCTTGATTCCCTTTTTTAACATAAATACAATTCCAAAATCAATAGGAATTTTCAATGAGAACCCAAAGAAAACTAATGTATAAATTGATCATAGAACACTTAAACCCATGCATTTACTAAGCTCTTGAAAACAAAACCCTTCCAAAAATCCAAAGCCTTAAAATATACTTACCTCAAATCTCCTCCAAATGAAGAAATGCTTGGTTCAAAAGAAAGCTTTTATCTTCCTCTACCTTTTTTCCTTCTTGCACATCACCTAAATCTGTCTAGAAGATTTAGAAAAGATGAAACCCTAGCTCAACTCTCTTCTTTCCTCTCAACCATTGAAACCTCTCTTCTTTCTCTCTTTGGTTTTGTTATTTCACTTCCTTCTCTCCCATTTTCGTTTTTCCCCCTCTTAAGGAAGGAAACAACACTTCTTTCTTCCCATTTTTCCCTTAATGAATGATAAAAGTCCACCTTACCCTTCCTTTAATGCCTTATGGTTTTTACACTTAAGTGACTTGCCAAAATTTGCCTTACACTCTCCCACTTCTTTAATAGCTCAATGCCCTTAACCTATACTATATTATCTTACCCACATTAACATGCTAATTAATTTTAACATAAATTAATCTAGCAAGACCCCAAAATTAATCTGATCATCCTTATTTAAAAAAAATTCAGGAGCCAACATTTAAACTATACTAGATCTTCTCATAATCTTTACCACGCTTAAGTTTAAAAAATAAAGCCCATTATAACAGATAAGTCATATTTACCTTAAAATAGGAATACTATCACTTTGATATTAAGATATCACGCCTCAATTAAAACTATAATAGAGCTTCATACATCCAGTACCACACTATGTTTAGAAAAAACTGCCATCGATAATATATAAGTCACATGTTCATCTTTAAATGAGAACACCATTAGTCAGCATGAAAAAAGACATGCTTATTTAAAATTATTCTAGGCCTTCATACACCCAATATTACATTCATATTCAGAAAAATACCACCACCTATTATAGATAAATGATATTTTCACCTTAAAATGAAAATACCATCACTTTATATTACGATACCATGCCTTAGTTAAAACTATAACAGAGTTTCATACATCTAATATCACACATATGTTTTAAAAACTACCATCGATAATAGATAAGTCATACATTCACCTTAAAATGGGAATATCATCACTCCGTATAAAGAATACCATATCTTAGTTAAAACTATACCAAGCCTTTATACATCCAATACTAGGGATGGTAGTGGGTCGGACCAAGTTTCCCACATAATGAAAAATTAAGCTTGAGAACCAATCAGCCTCAAGATAGAAGCCCAAGAATGGCTTGATCGGGCTTTAAGCTACTAAAGCCTAATTGAACCTATCCAGTTTGAAGCTTGATTAGGTTTGACTAGCCTTTTTTTTAGTTAAATAGTTTTTTAATTTAAAATTTTGTTTAAAAATTAAAAATAAAAAGATTGATAAGTTTGGATTCTTATTAACAACAAAATGAACTTTCTAGTGAAAATTTCTTAATCAATCTTCTAATATTTATATTATGGGAGGGTCAAATAATTTAATTTTACATATGCAATTTAATATATGAATACCAAATTATTTGATTTTAATCAATGAGAATTGTAATATTCTTTTCTTATAAACAAATATTTATTTATTGAGATTTTGTGAATACCTAAATTTTGATAATAATAGAGTTAGTACTTGAGTATTGATAGTAGTAGAGTGAATTTTGAGGTGTGCCTTAATGGTTAATATAAAGTTAAAAGAGTTTCGGTCTCTCTTATAAACTTTGACATTAAAATTTCATCAAATTATGTTAGAATTCTAAAATGCTTTAATATTTATTATTTTATTATCATAAAAATCATAATTTTAATCCATCTTTCCATAATAGCATGTATATTAAATGATATCAAAATTTTATTAATTGTAAAATAAATTTATGAGTCTATTTATGCAATAAATATCATATTAAAATATTTTTTAAATTATTTTTTATCAAAACAAAAGATTTTATAGTGATAATACTATAAATTTATAAGTATGCTTATGAAACAAATTTCATATTAATATTATGAAAATCATTTTATTTTCTAAACAAAAGAGTATCTTAGTGCTAATAATATCCAAATTGTTCAATGCTACAATTTACAAAAAATCAAAAAGAAATTATCAATTATAATTGGAAAGTAGAGATTGAAGTTGAGTAAATAGGCAGAGATAATAGTCTAGAAACTACACAAAAACATAAAAATAATTATATCTTCAATCTTAGAACCTACATAAAAACACACAAGTAAATAATTATATCTTCAATTATAAAAACCTATGCAATCATATAAAAATAAGTAGATCTAGAAACAAAGATTACATATAATAATCATATAGTAAAGGAAAGGGGATAACTAATCATTATAATCGGGATCGTTAATAGTTTGAACCACTTCATCTACGTATAGAAACATTAATACGTAAATTATACTTGATATTGCAATAATTGGATTAAATAAATATTGAACACATGATAATCAATAGTTAAATATACATTCATCATCGAATATATTTCAATAAATTTTTCAATTGAATGATTGAACTCTATACCAAACCTATGTCAATATAAAAAGACAACATAAGATAAGATAATATAATTTATAATTTTTAAAATTATTGTGGCAATCAAAATTATTATATTATAGAGAACAAAGTTTACCCTCAATATCCTCATCATCAAATCAACTTCTGGCACGCATAAGGACTTTCATAGCATTAAGATGAAATCAAGCATGATGAGGACAAATTATCCAACCACCCCAATACTAAAAATAGACTCCAAAGCAACAGTAGATGTTATAATTGAAAAGAGATAGAATGCAATTGCTTACAAGATAAAAATCATTTCCATATTTCTTCTTCTAACATAATAATCCATCAAACTCTTCTGTCATAACATCTACTTCCAAATAGTTGTCAAACTCCACCCTACTATAAGAAGACCTACCCCTTTTTTTATGAATTTTGTAAATGTGGGTTTAACATTGGTCTTAAATGAAGCTTAAGCTAAACTTGAACCTTAACCTAAAGCTCAGGTTAACCTATTGTGATCCTAATTTTTGTCCAATCTTAGTTAATAATCATTAAAAAATCATACCAAAATTTTTTTATGACATCAACATGCTCTTGTGCCCGATCATGATATAATATGTCATAATAAAAATAAAGCCCTTCCATCTTGTATCTCAAGTCAAACACATAAATGACTGTCATAGTATGTCCAACCATATACCAGTAAAAATTATGCTTCTTTTTCATCTGCTCTGCCATTACCTAGGTTACCTTATTAAAAACCAAATATTCAATCAGATATGGCTTTCTTGATCTTGCACTCATTGCTAAGGTAACTATATGAAGTTGGATATTTTATTCTTGAGAACAATTTAATAGTATTATAAAGTATTTCTAAGTTTGTACAAAGTGCTTTAGTCAACTCTCATTTCTATTATGTAGGTAGGAAACTATACCATGAACCTCTTTGCCTCAGCTTATTGAACACCTCAACATACTACATTGCCAACTCCAACATAGTGAAGATTTAATCCCATCTAGTAAGACAAACTAGTACCAACTTCTTTGCACATGGAATGCATAGTTGTTATGTAGTTTCTTCATAATTTTCAATTCTTTCAAAATATGTGCAAAATAATGCTTATGGAATAACCTCCTACCAACCAACAAGCTCTAAACCCATAACTTATTCTTTAACTTTTTAATCATTGCATCATTCCTGCTACAGTTATTGAGTGTTATAGTATAAAACTTGGTTTCAATATTCTAATCCCTTATATAATCAACCAACACGATTGTCAACCTTTTGTTTGCATATGTTGCTGACATATAAATAAACCGGCAAGTTAAAAATATGAACAAATATCGATTATAACATATTCAATAGATAAAGGATAACAATATTAAGGAATATTATTTATCTTAATAATCAATGGAATAAAGTTCAGTTGTTGTCAATTTAGTATGTTGTCACTACCATAGAAACATTTTTTGGTCTATTAGTTATCTATATGTTTTATGTGATGGTAATCTATTTGTCAATACTTGATAACATATTTAATATCTCTTTCTTTTCAGCCTCATATATCTTGAAAATTTCTTTCTTCAAGGTATTATGAGTTAGAATCTTAAAGGTCAGTTATAGTGAGTTAACAAACATCCTAAATCTATTGTTATCAACAATAAAGAGTGGATGTTCATCACCAATGTCCATATTAGCTAGCAAAATTTTAGCTTATTATTGTCACAAGTTTTGGTAGTCGGTAGTCATTTCATTCTCTCCTCTCATTTGGTTAGGGGTAAAAAGTGTTTGACCTCTTAATATGATCTTATTTCTATTATACGAGTCCATATATCTCTTCAAATAAGAGGTTCCAACCTTTGAACACCCAACCAAAATCTTATTACAATATTTACATTTAACCTTCTCTATTATGCCCATTGATTTAGTCTTGTTAAAGTGATCCCAAAAATCACTTTTTAATATACTTGTTCCTTCAACATGAATTGTTTCTTCACTTGGTACTAGATTAAAAGTTGTTGTTGGTTTACTTTCCCGTACCAAATTAGAAATCCCCATTAAAGAAATAAGCTCATCCATATGAAGCAAGCCATTAAGAAGCACATGTAGAATTGCATATTTGTAAGAAGTTCTTTTTTTTATAAGCTAGTTTTGATCACATAACAATACCTTATTGAACAAAACAATTAACATGTATAGTACCTTACTTGTGTATGCTAACTCTTATTTTAATATTTTTATGGTATACTCTTTCTTATTATCTAAAGGTCACATATGGTAATGGAAAATTGATCAATAGCCCACCAATTCAAACATCATTAAAACTAAGAAAGAACATAACAAAATTTAAGTGAGTGGTACTCCTAAAGCCATTACAATCCCTTATGGTAAGTCTAATGTATCACTTAAAGCTATGCAATGAAAATCATAAGAAGTTTCTCAATAAAAAAGTATTGTCAAAAAGGGACAACAGATAAAAAAGAAATGACAAGGTCAAATGAAAGATTATTAGGATAAAGGAAGAACATCACTTAAGGACCATTTTCCTACCATACCTTAAGTTTTAAGTGAATATACTTGACAAATCACATTACAAATCTTGAAAAGCTTCCCAAATAAGTATATCTAACTAATGAGTATCTAATGTTAATTCTTAAGTGGTTTAAATTTGGAATGTTTCATTAATTGAAGTCTACGTTTACTGGGAAAGTAAAATTCTTTTTTTCAATTTTTTAAGATTAAAAGGCTTGTCATAATAAGTACTTTTAATCTATCTATTTATTATTATTTCACTCCTTAGCTTTATATATAAAGTATGAATCAATGGTCTTAAATCAAACAAGTACATCTAAAACACAAACTTTTTTTAAGTTGATAGACTAAATTATGCATATTGTATGTTCAAATATATGTAAGTACCACTAGAGAGTAAATAAGAAAGGGAAAAGAATGATGGTATACTTTATCTACTTATTTCTAATGCCAAAATAGCCTTTGCAAATTGCATAAGGTTAAGCAAGCAGGTATCAATTTTGTATTAACTAGTTATGATTTTACTTGTATGTATATATATTTCATTGTAACTAAAAACTAGAAACTCTTCATATTATTAACTGCTTATACTTATTTTTTAGTTTATTTTGTTTGATTCGCTTATATAGGACCTATATATCAGACGGTATTTTTGTAGCTAACAAAAAGAAAAAGATTAAAATTGAGTATAACTAGTTAAAGTAAGTGAAAATAATCAACAAATGATTACATGAAATTTTATCTTAGCATGCAAAACAAGAGCTAAGTTGTCATACAGCTCAAATCAAGTCAAATATTAACAGAAAAACTAGAACAACAAAAAAGCAACCAATTGCACAGTTGTAAACAAAAATCGCTGATAACTAAATTAAAAGAGAGAAAAGTACTTCTTCCAAAAATAAACTGAGAGGTGATGGTAACAGTGATAGAACCATGAACAACAACAACAAAGCTTTTAATGGTTAGAAAAAAGTTCTAATGACTTTGTATTTGTTTAATAAAACAACAACATAGCTTTTAATAGAGTCACTATTGACACATGAAGCAAGAAACCAACCCAACACTAAGTTTTTCCCTTTATTTTAGTGTCTAATATTAGAGATGTCAATGGGTTAGGCAGGGCTCGAGCAATCCTTATCCTGGTCCGACCTGTGGCTTGATGGGCCGAGATGGGTTGACTTATGGCCTAGCCCAACCATGAGTTGATATACCTATGGCCCAACAGGCCACGAGCAGGCCAGGCTAACCCATCCCACCACTTTTTTAAAAAAAACTTCCAAAATGACGTTGTCAAGTAACAGTCAGGCCATAGGTCAAGTCGGGCTAGCTCGCCTGACCTTGACCCGTGGCCCAGTCAACCCGGACTAAAATCAAGTAGGCTGGACCCTTTTTGACATCTCTATCTAATATAATATGCCAATAATTAATGAATTTGTAATTAAAGTTTGAATTTGTAAAAATAACTTGAGCAAGAGACTAAGTGTAATGTGAGGAAATATGGATTATCACTTTATGAAATCAAAATCAAAAATAGAAAAATTTTTAAAAGAGGGAGATATAACTTTCCACGCCACGAGCTAACTTAACAATAGAGTGATTTGGCGAGCTTTCCAAAGTAAGGAGTAGGAAGAGTAGAGTTAGAGAACTATCGAATGAAGGATGAAATTTCAAAGAACTGTTGAAGAAGGAAGAAGAGTGGAAATATGGTCTAGAGGTTTGTCGAAGAAGGAAGAACAATGAATGAATAATTGTGGAATTGTTCTGTCTCCTCTTATTGTCTGAATAGTTAGTATAAACTGATGTCTTTTTACACTATATAAAATGACATCATTTAATACACTTAACAGAGTTCTATCTCCTTTAATACATTAAACATAGTAAATGGAAGGCTTTGGTCAGGCTGTGCTTGGTAGCCTTAGCTTAAGCTTGAGCTTGATTCAAATTCCAAAAAAAAATTAAAAATCCTAAGCCTAAATGGAAGCCTAGTCAAAATAGGCCAGGCTTGTGCTTACATGCCAAGACTATCTAATACGATACTTATGTTTAAAAAATACCACAATTTATAATAGATAAATCACACATTCTCCATGAAATGGGAATACCATCAGTCATTATAGAGAATACTATTGTTAAATTACAAGTATACCATTAATTCATACATCTAACACCATGCATTTGTAGAAAAAGATACTACCATCGATAATAAATATGTCAAATTCAAATTTGAATGACAATACGATGACTCAATATGAAGAATACCATGCTTAGTTAAAATTATAATAGGTCTTCACAAATTGAATACTACCCTTATGTTAAAAAATGCAACCACTCATTACAGATAAGTGATAAATTCACTTTAAATAAGAATACCATCACTTTATTATTAAGATATTATGGCTCAGTTAAAACTATATCAAAGCATTATAAGTGCAATACACATATATGTTTTAAATATTCACATTGATAATAGATAAGTCATACATTCACCTTAAAGTAGGAATACCATCACTCAGTATAAAGTATATCATGTCTCAATTAAAGCTATTTAAGGCCCTTATACATCTAATACCATGCGTATGCTGAAAAAATAACATGACCTATAAGAGATAAGTCACTCATTCACCATAAGATCAAAATACTATTACTCAATATAAAGAATACCATGGTTTAGTTAAAAATATATGATTACTTCAGACATCCAACACCATACCTAGGCAGAAAATAATAACACTAACCATAACTAATCAGTCATATCTTCACCTATAAATGGGAATATCATTCCTTAGTTAAAACTACACCAGTCCTCCACACATCTAATATTACGCTTATGTTAAAAAAAACCAACATCAATTATAGATAAATTACACGTTCAGCTTGAAATTAGAATACAGTTATTCTAATATTAATATACCACTTCTTAATACAAACTAAACATGACATGATTACATTTCATAAAAAAATTAGAAAGTTTTGTAATTCGCTTTAAGAGTAAGTAATAAAATAGAAGGTAGGTTTTCCATTGCCGAGTGAAAATAATGTAAAGCTTGAATATGAAGGAAACAAATTAGTACATGCCCATGCACGATTATGTACTAAACTATGTTTTTGTTATAAAATCTAAGGAAAAATTGTACATGGATTGACAAATTCCTCTATAAAAATTGTGTTGTTTTATAGTTATACTGCATATAGTTATTTACATACTTGTATGGTTAAGCATGTTTGTTTTCCTTTTATTATTAATCAATAAAAACAACATTTATTATTATAGAATTGTTCTAAACTGTGTAGAATTAATGTTTAGTTTATTACATGACTATATTTTCAATTGTATTACTATATGTCAAAGTTGAAGCCACCATCTGAAAAGACACGGATTGCTTCACACCTATTTAACAACACATGTTCATTATTTTATTCATAAATTATGAGTAAAAAAGGAAGCTAATTGATATTATACTATGTTTTCCTAGGTGTTTTAATGTGTTTTTCGGTGTTTATTATATGATTATCTTATATATAGGTTTAGAATTGTGTTATTGTTAAGCATTGGTATGGTTTGTAGCATGATTTCAATCTTAATCTTAATCTTATGTTTCATGAGGTGTTTGATTTGTTTGTGAATGTTGGAAATTAGATAATTAAAGAAAAAGGATTATGGAAGCTATATGAAGGGTGTCACGATTATGCATGAGAAGCACAATCGTGAAAGGCATGTATGGGGCTGCATGGCCTCTTTCATGATCTACTTAGAGAAAACATGGGTTACGATCATGCCTTAAGGAGCAAGATAATGATAGATAAGATAAAACTAGGAGCACGATCATGACTCCTATTTCACGATCATGACAAAGAGTTTTGAGGCACTAATTTTTCATTTATTTTAAGGTTTGAAGGTATTTTTGGAACAAAACAAAGTGGTAAAACCCTAATTACACCCCTTAAACCCTAAAACACTATTTAAAAACATGGAATACACTCAAAAATAGTAGTAAACACAATTAAAAGTGAATCAAAATTGCGAGATTAAGAACATTAAGGAATTCTAACTTTCTAGATTAAGGAGTAAATAGGGTTGTTCTTCTTTTCCTTTAGTTATTTCATTATTCTTGATGTGTAATATAAATTATAAGATGTTAAACATGTTTATGAAGTTGTAAATTTTTTATTAGGATGTTTGTGATAAGATGTTAAACATGTTTATTTTATTATTTTGTGACTTTGACTATTTTTATGTCAATACATATAGGATGTTTGTGATAATTGTTTAATGCTTAAACTTGACAACAAATCGAGAAAGTGAGTCAAAAGTAATCAGTATTAGATTGTACAATAAGAGTTGGCAATTTCATAGACTTGTAATTATTAAATTAACAATCATTCAAAGAGAGATCTTGCCTAAGAAATTAATTATCCAATAGATAGCTTCAAATCTAATTAAAAATGTTAAAGATAGTTTTGTTTATCGAGAGGTTACAAATCTAGAATTTTCAAATTCAATTGGGGATAATTAATTACATCCTAAGAGAGGTTAATCAATACCTTATGAAATCTAATATTAAACACATAATTGGATTAATAAGATTAAAGAAAACAAAATAAGGAAAGAATAAGTATTAATTATTCAATCTTGGTTAAAACCTTAATTTTATTGGCAACTCATTGTTCAATTGTTTATCTGCTTTGTTTTACTCTTTTTTAATTTTTATTTAATTTTAATAAAATTAATTACTTGTTAGCTTAGACAAAGTTAGAATTCCAATTGTTAACTCTTGCATAATCCTTGTGGAAACAATTACCTTATAATATATATATATACTTGCGGTATATTGAGAATTTTATTAGACATAAAACTTGCTCAACAAGTTTTTAGTGTTGTTGTCGAGGATTTAGCATTAGGAATGTTTGAATTCCTTTGATCTCAGGAACTTTTTCCATTCTTGTGTTCTTAAATTTTTATGAACATAAGAATTACTCAGAGTTTAAGTATGATTAAAGAGACTCCAACTCTTGACATCACAAGGCAGGAAGGAGAAATCTGAAGAGTGAGATGCTAAGAAGATATTAAAAAAACAATGGCGGAAGAATACAATCATAGATATTAACAAAGAACCCTTATGAATTTCATTAGACCAGGGTTCAATGTTGAACAACAAGGCATTACTCAACCACCAGTGAAAACGTCATTCGAGATTAAACTAGCTTTGCTGAATATTTACAAAACCAATATGTAGTGTAAAGGTTGGCTAATGAGGATCCTAAAGCTCATTTAGTAAAGTTTTTAGAAATATATGGTACCTTATAATATAATAATATGTTGGAAGATTATGTTAAAATCTAGCTCTTTCCTTTCACACTTAGGGATAGAGCTAAGGCATGGTATCATTCCTTAAACCTAACCAATGTCACCACATGGGAGTAATTAGTGCATGCATTTCTATACAAGTACTTCCCTCTGAAAAAGATGACAAAATTAATAAAGGGTATTACTAATTTCCAATAAAATGATGAGGAGTCACAATACAAAACGTGTAAGATCCCACATTGGTTGGAGAGAAGAATAAAGTATGCCTTATAAGGGTATGGATACTTCTCCCTCTAAGCGCATTTTTGCAAGAGGGCGAAAGCAAAATCGTGAGGGGTTTGGCCCTAGGGGCAACCCAAAGCGAACAATATCTATAGGCAGGTGGTCTAGCTATTACAAATGGTATCATTTCCATTACTCGAACTGTTGTGCTAGCTAGACTGGGCCCTAAAGATGATGGAGAGTGTGAGATCCTATATCGGCTAGAGAGGAGAACGAAGTATACCTTATAAGGGTATGGATACCTCTCCCCCTAAGATGCTTTTTCTCGAGAGAGGGAAGAGCAAAATCATGAGGGGTTTAGCTCTAGGGACAACCCAAAGTAGACAATATCTGTGGGCAGGTGATATGGGCTGATACAAAACATGTGAGCACTACAAGGATTTGTGATAACCTATTGCTAACTACCAAATAATAAATTCCTAACTACCAAACTATGCAATAAATGGTGAGCTAGGGTCAATCCACAGAGAGCTGGGATGCAAATGCTATTTCAAATTTTGCAATAAAATAAAAAAATACCCTGAAATAATGAAGACAAGACAGCTAATATGCAATGAATGTAACCAAAAAGACAAGCATAAAGCAAATTTAGAGAAGTTTACTAACAATGGTAAAAAAGTGGACTGAAGATATCTTCGAAATTTCGGGATGTTCATTGATCCTTGAATGTAAATAAAAGGTACTATCATTATGGTGTTAGCCTATGGACTCAATTAAGCTCTCGATTAATTTCTCTAAAATAGGCAAAATTAATAAGCTCTAGAAATGTCCCAATCTCCACTATAACCTAGAGTAGGCTCTCTAAGCTCAATAGCAAAGATGCATTAGTTATTAAGAAACAACTAACTTAGGCCACTTACTCATAAGCTTGGAAGGTGTAACCTAAAGATATGGGATCCTAGATTAGTTGATTAAGTATCCTGACAAATTTAACTAACCTATTGTTACTTCTAGGAAGGACTATTACATATCACACGCTCATCCCTAGCCTTTAAATTAGAAAGTTACCTAATGGGTGATCAAGCCTATAAATCCTAAATCCTAAACCAACTTAGACCTACAAACACCAATTTAAGACAAATTCAACTCCATTCTCACAATTTCCATCCCTTCATCCTTATAATATCTCCAGACTCCTTATTAGTTTAGCCACACATGTTCATATTAAGCACATTTGATATTAAATAAACAGAACCCATACTCAATTAAATAAAACCAAAATTCAACACTAACTCAATAGAAATCAAAACTTTTTTTTGCTAACTAATGACTAATCTTACCCCAAATTACACCGAAATTTAACACTAACTTTATAGAAATCAAAACTCTTTATGCTAACTAATGAGGAATCCTAACCCCAAATTACAAACTCTAAACTAATTGCATCAAAATGAAAAATATAGCACACACAACTTGCATAAAAACCCAAATTAACTGATCATGAATTGAAGAACATACATAAATCCTAACTATTAAGAATGAATTAATCAAAAGCATTATAAATAAGCAAAAACCCATAACATAAACCACTAAACATTCAAATACCTAACAAATTCATAGATGGAAAATCACATAAAGAAGCTCAAACAATAAAGATTAAAACTAGAAAATTGAGGGAATAAACATCCATTGATATAACATAAAGATTCCTTACAAAATCCATAAAGTTCAACTACAAAATCCATCAAACATTCATTCTAAATATTCTTGAATATATAAAAATGTGATTAACACTAAGAAAACTTTGAACTAATTGAATGAATATGAAAATAAAGCATTGAAACTGAAAGAGAATAGCTAAGCTTATGGAAAATAACAA
>JANSVA010449184.1:0-16893 GCA_025504915.1 Erythroxylum reticulatum | reverse complement strand
GTATTTTAGTATAAATGGATTATTATTATTATTATTATTATTATTATTATTATTATTATTATAAATAAATTATATAAATAATAATTATAAAATGAAAGACTTCCATCACCAATTTTTCCAAGTTCATTTAACTAAAATAGGTAAAATCAAAAAAGAAATAAACTATACATAATAAATAAACTACGTTTTTACTTATTATATTATTAATTATTATTATTCGATAAGATTCCTTTTTTATTTTCATGAATGGGCCCATGATTATGGGTGTTTTTTGTTCTGACAATACTAACTTTAGGAAATACAATCTACTAGGAAATATTGTCACGACCCGGTATCACATTGGGCCCATGACAACCGCTGCATAACTAGGCTAAAGACACTCACAGTATCCTTAATCCAACTATATAAGGCTAACTGAATATCTATTCTTTTCTCTCTTTTTTAAAAATTCAGGCAGCACAACGACTGTGTTTTAAAAATCCTAAAAAGCTGCAAACATTTTTAAGCACACTTCTATATTCACATCCAACCACAACTTTAAGACTTTAAAGTCCACTCAAGGCAATCTCAATAACAGTATCAAAAGATTCATAGATAAAGTCATTTATAAAACTTAAGGCAATCAAAAGTTAACTTACAAAACCATAAAGCGTATATACATAAACACCGTTCATGAGCCACTAAACCATAAAAGTACAAAATAAGAAACTACCTCTTAGTTACTACCCTGAAAATGTCAAAAGACCGCACGATCCACTCAGAACTTCAAACTCACTAAATTAACCTGCATGATTGGAAAGCGGAGGGGGTGAGTACACTAGGTACTCAGTGAGTAGGAAAGATATATATCATAAATAGAATTCGATTCATACCAAGACGGTGTAGATAACCTATGAAGTGAATATATGTCACTTAGAAAACACAAAGGTTCAGCCTATGACTAAACAAATACTGGTTAGGAACCATATAGGCCTAACCTATTAACTCACTCATTCGATGAACATAGGTTCCAGTTCCAATACACAAAAGCATAAAAACATCATGTATATAAATCAAATATCGATTGGAAAACCAATATTAGGATAAGCCAAACACAATCATATGCGACACCACTAGTTGGTCAAACTAATGTGCACACCCACCGATACTTCGTGTTGGCTCGACTTTAATCCATGGTGAGTCCGGACTACAGTCGACAAGAGCATCATGACTCTAGGTGATGGCCTCTTTAGTGTCCAAACCTTAGGTATGGAATCACCTACGAGTCTCGTAGAAAGGTGTCAATACGGCGACTCAACTTTCATATACCAACGTCAAAGGCACGACAGTCGCTTAATCAGTTGTGCCCAGCACACGATTGGCCAATCGTTTCCTCACCAATCACAAAAATCATATACAACGTTTAAGTATAAAAAATTAAGTAAGGCATCATGCCTTTATTTATCGATCCAACCAATAAAATTAAATCGTACCATGACTCTAAGCCAAAAGAGAATAAATACATACAGAGTACATGACTCGGTTATGCTTATGTAAATTCCAAAACATTACTTCATGCAATAAAACTTATCTTTTGCAATCCAAATGCAAAGTTGTTCAAAATAGTGTCGTTTTATAAATACATAAGCATATTAGCATCTATTCGATATTCAATTCTAATATGCATTACCTAGGTTCAAAATTCACATACAAATCATCATACATGTCTTAGAGTCATCTAATCCCATATGAGAAATATGGTTCCCCAAATCACCTCAAAAGAAGATATTCACTCTTTTAACTTCAACGATCCTCGATATGAGCTCCTTAATTCATAGCCTCAAGCCTTTATACATAAAAAGGCATACGATTAAAATACTACGTAAATATAATTTTCATATTTATACACCATCACATTAACTTCTCTTTTGCATTTTCTAAGGCATTTAATGCCTTTAATCCAAACTTACTCATTTCATAACATAATTAAGCACATTTTTATCCAAGCATATTAGGCCATTATTCATCAATCTAGGCAACATTTCAAGTTTACTCTAAGTAAACATGGAAGTGTTTTCTAATGTATTCCATTATAAAGCTTTAGATCCTAAGCCAAGTTCACTTAGGTATTTTATCAAACATCTAATGTGTATGATTTTCAAGTCACATTTCCAAGACTTTGTCATAATAATTCACGCCCCTATCATATCATATAGCAAACGCTTCCAATCAATAACACATTCCACCATCCATTCCAACCAATTTCCTTCATTTAAACTACGTTTTATGAATTGTACAACTCATTACATTAATCCACCTCTTCTCTACCATTTCGACCTAAACTTAACCAACACACTTCTTCTTCATTCTTCATCATCAATTCACATCATATATGTATAATTAACACCATAGGATTTATTTAGACCATCAATTTCAAATGATATTAAAAAATTCACAAAGTTTCACCTAACGAGGACAATTTCGTTTGACTTAAAAAACCGTCTCCATGACAAATCTCATTCATCTAAATCATGTTTCATGCATATTCAAGCATAGAGAACAATATATCTTAACACCAATCTCAAAATCATAATGTAGAGAGAGATGAGACAAAATTTACCTATACTTTCCTTTAGTGATATCTTCAAATCCTTTGAGAATTTCTCAAATCTAATGATAGATTTTAGTTCCTTAACCCCAAATTAGCTTAGAACACCATGATTGAGGTTGAAGAATCAAAAATTTGGTGGAAAATAGGTGATGGTAGAAGAAACTTGCTTCTTTCTCTCCTCTCTTCTCCTTTCTTCTCCTTTCTTTTAATTAAAACTAAGTATTTTTAATGTCCAACTAATGGGTTGCACAGCCACACCATGAAGAAGGGTCTAGAATTTGACTCTTCTTTGACCAAACATGGTAAATTTACCATTTTGTCCTTAGGTTGTATGAAATTACCATTATACCCTCCAAACTTTCCTAAATTTGCAATTAAGCCCAAAGTTTAGGAATCTCTAAAACTTTTGTTTTATTTTGGTCCTTGGACTTTTGAGAATTATAATAAAGCCCCTTAACTTTATAAAATTACAAATTGGTTCTCTAAGAATTGAAAATTTACAATTAAGTCCTTTAATTTTTAATAATTTTTGCAAATAAGCCCTTATATTTATCAACTTTTCCAATAAGTCTATAAATCATGTCTAATCACCTATAAGGCCTTAGAATACTTTTAATTTAACCACCATGGTCATATCCATCCAATGGACTCAGTTTTACACACTTAAAAGCTTATATGTCAGAAATTTCCAAGATTTCACATACCGATGAACTCTAAGTCATGTAAGGGCATATAACATTATAAAACATTAGCATACGTACCAAAAGGATTCAAATACATCTTTGAAATCATATAAAACCATCTATATATCAATATACTATAGTATTTCCAAATACAAAACAATCACCAAAGGGCTGGCTCAGAAAGTCTAGTGTTGCAAGTCCTCCCCTCCTCAAAAGAGTTTCGACCTCAAAACTCTTAAGTCAAGAACACAAATAAATGGGGGTACTGACGTCTCATAGTATCCTCAAGTTCCCCTGTCATCTCCTCAACCATCAAGCTAACCTAACCTTATGTGCTATGTTTACATCCTTTTCTTCCTAATGTTCCTTTATGAACAAGCTATCTTCTTTTAACCATAACTCTCTCAAAAGAAAAACCCAATTACCATAATTATTATACCCTTGAAAGTGGACTTCCATTAGTCTTAATATATCCAAAAATTACACAAATAGTATCTCCCTTTAAAACATAATCTCCATCCAAATTATGTCCTATTTCTGGTAGGAAACAAACTGGCAATCGATACTCAACCCTTAATAAATCATTATCAATAAATCTTCTAACAAAAATGTTTCACAGAAGCATTAATAAGACATCAAAAATCATTTTTCATGTTTTACAGTTTCATTAATTTAGACTTTAAAGTCCTCAAAAATTATAAAATAATACAAGGTTCCTGCACAGGGGTCTATCATAGGCAGTATTAAGGAAACAAGTATAACTCGAGCTCTAGTCACTATGTGGTCAATCCACTTTCACAGAGGTTAGGTATTTAATAAACATCATTCTTTTGAACAACTATGCATTTGAAGTACAAAAGATAATTTTTATTATATGCAAGAGTGTGAGATCCCACATTGGTTGGAGAGGGGAACGAAGTATGCCTTATAAGGGTACGGATACATCTCCCTTACAAATGCGTGTTCCATGCCCTAACGCACCGGATCCCATTAGAACTCCAAAGTTAAATGTGCTAGGGAAAGAGTAGTACCAGGATGGGTGACCTCCTGGAAAGTTCCCAGGAAAAGCAAAACCGTAAGGGCTTGGCTGGGCCAAGGCCCAAAGCGGACAATATCTATGAAGATCTGAGTTGTTACGTTGGTATCAGGACCAGTACCTGAATCATTGTGCCAGCTAGACTGGGGCCTATGGGGGTGGAGAGTGTGAGATCCCACATCAGTTGAAGATGGGAACGAAGTATTCCTTATAAGGGTATGGATACCTTTCCCTTAAAGACGTGTTTTCCATGTCCTAATGCACTGGTTCCCGTCAGAACTCTGAAGTTAAATGTGCTGGGGCAAGAGGAGTACCAGGAAGAGTGATCTCCTGGGAAGTTCTTGGGACAAGCAAAATCATGAGGGCTTGGCAGCGCTAAGGCCCAAAGCAGACAATATTTGTGAGCAGGTAATCTAGGCTATTACAGTGGTATAAGAGTCGGTACCTGAACCATTGTACCAGCTAGGCTTGACCCCAAAGAGGGCTGGGCCCTAAGGGGGTGGAGAGTGTGAGATCCCACATCGGTTAGAGAGGGGAACGAAGTACACCTTATAAGGGTATGGATACCTCTCCACCATAGACGCGTTTTCTATGCCCTAATGCATCAGATCCCATCAGAACTTCGAGGTTAAATATGATAGGGTAAGAGTAGTACCAGGATGGGTGACCTCTTGGGCAGTTCTCGAGAAAAGCAAAACTGTGAGTGCTTGGTTGGATTAAGGCTCAAAGCGGACAATATCTGTAAGCGGGTGATCTGGGCTATTACAGTGGTATTAGAGCCAGTACCCGAACCATTGTGTCAACTAGGCTGGGCCCTAAAGAGGGTTGGGCCCTTAGGGGGGCGGAGTGTGTGAGATCCCACTTCGGTTGCAGAGGGGAACGAAGTACACCTTATAAAGGTACGGATACCTCTTCCTTATAGACGTGTTTTCCATACCTTAACACATAGGATCCCATCAGAACTCCGAAGTTACATGTGCTAGGGAAAGAGTAGTACTAGGATGGGTGACCTCCTGGGAAGTTCTCGGGATAAGCAAAACCATGAGAGCTTGGCTGCACTAAGGCTCAAAGCGGACAATATCTGTGAGCGAGTGATCTGGGCTATTACAATGGTGTCAGAGCCGGTACCCAAATCATTGTGCCAGCTAGGCTAGTCCCTAAAGAGGGTTGGGCCCTAAAGGGGGTGGAGAGTGTGAGATCCCACATCAATTGGAGAGGGGAACGAAGTACGTCTTATAAGGGTACAGATATCTCTCCCTTACAAACGTGTTTTCCATTCTCTAACGCACCGGATCCCATCAGAATTTTGAAGTTAAATATGCCAGGGCAAGAGTAGTACAAGGATGGGTGACCTTTTGGAAAGTTCTTGGGAAAAGAAAAACCGTGAGAGTTTGGCTGGGCCAAGGCCCAAAGTGGACAATATCTGTAAGCGGGTGATCTAAGCTGTTACAAATACAACGGCTTATTTGATTCAAAAACTAAAGTGTTGTTGAAACAATAACTAGAAACTGCACGCTTTCCATTCCTATATGATAGTATTAAATGATATCGAATCAAGGATTCTTCATCTCATTACGTCCCCTAAAGAAATCAAATCCATGAACACTCTAATTATAAGCTTTATGATTCTTTTAGTATTCTATCTTAATTCTACCCAATTATTTTATCTCGACAAAAAGTTCATTTATATACAATAATCGCATCATAGTGGGTATAAATTTATGGTAAAAGTGTGATTCATTCTAGTAACCGTAATATCCCTCGGATCATATTCTGATCAAAACTTTATTTCTTAAAAGGATTGGATTAGCTCCTTTCCTTTAATGAAAAATTCAAGGAAAATAGATATTCATGTGATTTGGATCCAAATGTTACTTATAAATTTGAAAATACGATTATTAGATTAAGAAACATATTTTTCTAATTGGATTAAGACTTCCTAATTGAATGAGTATGAGTAAAGGATCTATGAATAAGATAAATATAGAAAAGTTTATTTCTAATTGTAACTAAACCTTCCATTTTGGTTTGCTTTATATAGCTAAGATTACAGCAATAAGTATTTAAGTATTAAAAGATGGCTTTGGTTTAAGATGTTGATGTATTTAAGTATTAAAGGATGGCTTTGGCTTAAGATAGTCATCAACATCTTGTTTTAACTTGGTATAAACAAAAAGCTTTTCCTAAGGATTCTTTCAAATAAAAATAAAGAATGAAGTAACGAGAAACATTATTAAAATCCCTCTCACATCTAGAGGGATCATCTAAAAAAAGCATTGTTTTGAATGCATTAAGATAAAGAAAGGCTGACAAAGATGTTATGGATCCTTTGTTTTCACTCACGCTTTATGGTTGAATATTTTTCCATATTCCATAAAGTAGTCGAATGAAATCAAAATTTTATATTCATTTTTTCATTAAAGATGTTAAAGATGATGACCCACAATTTAGCCTTCCAAGTTATCGATAAAGGTTCAATTCTCGCTACTCGCTTTATTCATAATTCACATATATACTATGTTTTATATACTATTATTCATAAGTCATCTATAAATACTATGATTTATATACTATTATTCATAAGTCATCCATAAGACTATTTATATAGTATTTTATTATATAATCTTTTCTTTATATATTAGATATATAGACTATATTTTTTTCGGAGTAGATACAATTATGGATAGATAGAATTATTAATAGATAATATCTAACATATATACATATATTATATATATTCTAATTCTAAATATGTATTATTATAACCATTTATTTTATTTATATTTTATTTTATCTAATTTTATCTAAATAGATTTTATTTATAATATATTTATTTTTTCTTATATATATATTTTCATATAATAAAAAAATTATTTTGTAATTTCTAAATTTTAACAATAACAAATTAAATCTATAATTGAATTAATTCAATATGCAATTCCTGAATTTGTGTCAATATTTTCTCTTTAGGGCTATTATGTTAAGTTCCTTAAAGAGAGTTATCTCCGGCCCCTAAGAATTATTTACCCACGCACTTATTTCAGTTTCGGGTACAGGTACCCTTTTGTTAAAGGACATTCAAGCTTTTTCTGGGAGTATGACATAGGTTACTTGTGAGATCCCACATCGGTTGGAGAGGGAAACGAAATATGCCTTATAAAAGCACGGATACCTCTCCCTTATAGATGCTTTTTCCATGCCCTAACGCACCAAATCCCATCAAAACTCTGAGATTAAATGTGCTAAGGCAAAAGTAGTACCAAGATGGGTGACCTCCTGGGAAGTTCTCGAGAAAAGCAAAACCGTGAGGGCTTGGCTAAATCAAGGCTTAAAGCGGATAATATCTGTGAGCGTTGATCTGGGCTGTTATAGTGGTATCAAAGCCGGTATCTAAACCATTATGCCAGCTAAGTTGGGCCTTAAAGAGGGCTAGGCCCTAAGAGGGTGGACAGTGTGAGATCTCACATCGGTTGGAGAGGAGAACAAAGTACGCCTTATAAGGGTACAAATACCTCTCTTTTATAAATGCATTTTCTATGCCCTAACGCACTGGATCTCATCAGAACTTCGAAGTTAAATGTGCTAGGGCAAGAGTAGTACCAGGATGGGTGACCTTTTGGGAAGTTCTCAGGAAAAGCAAAACCATGAAGGCTTGGCTAGGTCAAGGCCCAAAGCGAACAATATCTGTGAGCAGGTAATCTGGGCTGTTACATTACTTCAGCACTGTAGCGCATATTAGCTTGAGACATTTTCTTTACCCCTTTTTACCCTGAAAAAGTAGGGGCCCCGTGCATCTTTGAACTGATAACCATCTTTCGGCTAATAAGGGGTAGTATAGGAATATTAAATTATTATCCATCAGCTACCCTTTTTCGTCCTAATGATAGGTCCTAACTCACCCTTTGTGGATGAACCTTGTGAAAGAAATCTTATGTTTTTGGGGTACCAAATTCTTACTAATTTTTACATTACTTAAGTCGACATTCTTGTTTACGCTTTGTCTACCCCTACTCGCGTGAGTGCTTCCATTTAAGGTGAAGCGCTCCCCTACCGATGCATTTTTACATCCCACAGATTCAAAAAATTGCTTAATCCCGTTCATCTTTGATTGACTTTTTTCATGAGTAGTTAATATTTTTAATACCGTAAGTGTACGATATAGTTGTATCTAATACCAGCAAATACAGGTCGATCCCACGAGGACAGTGAATACTAGTAATTACTGTTGTTTTATTATCTAGCCTAAGAATTGATTGTGATTTAAACTAAAGATATTAAAAAGTAAACAAATAACATAAATAGACAACACGATGAAAGCATAGAATTGTGAAATCATTAAGTTAATTGTCGATATCAAATGATTAGTTTCTAGGTTTCAAATCCCCTAAATCCTAAACCCTTAACCGATTGATTTTTTGTCATGCAATTGTATTGTTGATTAGTTGGACTGTGGAGATTCTTAAGATATGTTAATAGCTGACCTTGAGTCTACTAATAACTAAGCCTAAGGTTTATAGCCGAATTCCTCAGGTTACATCTTATAGGATTGCATTACTATTTATAAATCCCTCTATTAGGTTTAACCTAATCAAGAAAATTTATTTCATCCTATTTAAGGGGTTGCAATCAACTCTTTCCAATTACCATGGATCTATTCAAACCTAGGATTTCTCAATCGCTACATATGAAATCAAATTATGGTCTAATAATTTGGATTACCGAAACATAAATAATTAGACCAAAACAAATCAATCAATCAATTGCATTAACCAAATAATCAACACATGTTAAAGTATCAAAATAGGGTTTACTAACCTAGATACTAATTAAACAATTAGTTATACATTGGCTAATATGAAATTAGAAATACATATACAGAAAACTAAATCAAAAATATAGAATCATAATTCTAAATCTCTGTGATTGTTCTCTATTGAGTATTCTGATGATGTAGATATTTGATCTTATGCTCTAATGGATTTGTAGATAAAATCTTCACATCTCCCACTCCTCTAGCTCTAAATCTCCTTTAGAACTTTCAGAATGCCCCCTGCCACCTCTCTCTCTTAATTGCCTCTAAAAAGTGCCTCTTATTGAAAATTCTAGGTTTTTTGGTTATGCACGGTCTCTTGCATGACAATGCATCAGACCATACATAATCAGAATTCTCAAGATATCACAAAAGTGCATGACCTTGAAGAAGTGCACAATTATGTGCATGTGTGTGAATCCCTCTAGATTGTCGAATCTTTATTTTACATTGTGTTTTCAACCAAATTCTTCTCCTTTAAGTCCATAAAGGCAATTATAATTTGTTTACACACTTTAGACGAATTAAGTACCAAATATATACGAAAAGTAATAAATATCAAGCAAAAACACATCAAATATTGGCTAAAAGTATGTTCAATTATCCATCTATCAAATATCCCCACACTTAAGCTTTTGTTTGTCCTCAAGCAAATTATAATCAAAATTATAAATTTTTTAACATCAATCCATTGCCAATTTTAACCTACCCATTTATAATATACTTTATCATATCCTATTGAATCAAATTAACATACAATCAGAGTCAAGTTGTCCTAAAATTAATTTCCTAAGTAATATTAGTAATAATCACATCAACAATCACATTAAAATATATTAAAAAAACATATCTCTTTAGACCCTCACCAAGATTTCACTCAAGCACTCAAGTGTTTAATGTGAAAAGTATCAGAACTCTCAATCAATGCATAGCAGAATCCTTACCATAGGCTTGTAATAAAATCACATCTCCACCACTTATCTACAAACTAGAAACAAAAATCAAAAGGTCTTTGTATAGGTTGTAATGGGGCATAGGTACGGTACGATAGGGATAATAAAAGGGTTTAAGTGAAGGAAATTTACTCAAGAAATCAAGACTTGTTTACAAAACACACAGGTCCTTTCATCATGAAACTAATGGTACTATATGTTTTTCTTTTTTTCTTTTTTTACTTTTTTCCAACATTCCAATCAGTACCATAATTCAACAAACATTAGACCTTTCACAAATTTCAAGTCTGAACAAGTAAATAATATAAATAACCTTCAAGGTTTAAATAATAAATAGGTTTTCGAAGAACAATAAGAAAAAAGGTTTATAATTTGGGTTTACAAAATGAAAAGGGCTAAGGCTCAACTTAGTTATTCCTAAAGGTAAATTTTTGGGTATGGTAATTTCTAAGATATATGCTAAGCAAGTTAGTGAATCTAGGGCTTTTATTATGTTAATGCCTCTAATTTAACAAATATGGTCTCAACATACATAATAAAAGCAAATTTTAGAATTATTCTGCTATACATGATAACACACATATGAAAGAATACAAAAGATTTAAAAATTTTGAAAATTTTGCTGTTTATACTTAAACGCTCATAAAAAAGAATGGGTATATGTGTGTAAATAGTATGAAAATTCATTTAACTTGAAAATTTCAATGATTATGAGAAATATGTGGGTATATGTGTGTAAATAGTATGCAAATTCATTTAACTTGAAAAATTCAATGATTACGAGAAATATGACTTAGAAAACTAATTTCATTCTAAACATCATCCTTTTGCACACCAATTCAAATCAATATTCAACAAGAACATATGGTATTCATGGATATATTCAACCTATTCATGATATCAGTTAACAAAAATTATAATCAGGATTATAATAAACTTGAAGAAATTAGTTAAATGTTCATTAAACTCATCCTTACACTTAAAATTGGACACTGTCCATAAAATACAAGTAGATATATATGTGAGAGGGTTGTTTGATACTTTCCTTATTATGACAATTTTTTGATGTTAGATCCATGGAATGTTAACTTATCCTTGGAAAATATAAGAAAAAGACAAAGGGATAAAAAGAAATAAAAGAAATAAAAAATAAAACAAAAGAAAATAATAATAAAAGCGTCATTAATCATAATGTTAGACAGGACAAAATAATTAATGATATGAAAATTAAAACATACATAAAAGATAAATAAAAAGAAATAAGATACAAAATAAACATCTCCTACAGTCTGTGATTCTGGTTGATCCGAGGAAGATGGGTGTTCTTAGAGATGCTCATAGCTATGTGGAGGGGTTGTCGATGATGTGCCCTCGCCTAATAGTGGAGGCTAAATAGTGATGCCCTAACAGGTTGCCATCTATCACAGTAAATTGCTTATCCATCCCACTAGTGTTTCGAGCTAGCTCACCTACTTCATCAGTTGGTCCGGATGGAACTCTTCTGGTGCTCTCCCTCATATCTGGGGTGGTAAAGACGGAGGATGTAGTTGAGGTGGTTGAGGAAAATGGTCCCCTGCCTATTGCTCCCCTATTTGCTACTCTCCACCCTCCGATACCAACTGGTCAGGCTCTTCAACAAGTTAGCATATGATTCCTATAGGCCCACGATCTTGATGATCCATATTCATATGATGCATTACCTTCAAGTTAACTACATCCTTGGTCCTCATCTCTTATATTGATGGTAGTCGATTAAATATCCTCATCCTCTGTGTTAACTGGGTTAAGTAAGGTCCAACACGTATTGTGTTGACCTTCTTATCCTCACTCTAGTTCCTGAAATTGGACAAGCACATGTTTGATATTGATAGGCACCCACTTGCTCATACTTTATAGTTATATGATGTCCATATTGCCAACTACCCCCAGCTATCTCCACGATCGCTTAACTGTGGCTCAGGATACTATGAATGTACATGAGTGTTGCGTTATGTAAAGTTGAGGCCTTAGACATATGCTAGTTTTAGTCATCCTTTGTGTAAGTCAAACTCAAAAGTGTTGTAAGGATAAACCATATGGTAAAACAATCCATAAATCTCGATACTCTGATGTCCCCATGTACTTTTCGTCATATAACCCCATATAGATGGTGAATTGCATATAAATCATTTTATGCCTCTCTTGCATCATCCTAAACTAAGTTTAATTGGGGTGATCCCTATCATAACATCCCTTTTCCATAGAGAATATGGAAAGGACTTCCAATGTCAGTTCTTGGTAAGAAGGCTCCATAATGACGAAGAATGTGGACCACACTCCTACCTCCACCAGCTTACGTACTTGTTAGGCTAACCCAAACTGCTCCAAGGCCTCCTAGTCTATATATTGGTTGACTCCAAACTTTTTTTCCTTAAACCTTTGGTACTACTTGTCTTAAGCCCCAGTATTGAATGTAAGCATTCATGATAACTTTGGGGGTTGGAGTGGTGTAGAAGATTCCTTTTGATGTCTTTTACTTAAAGTCTCTATTTCCCATCATATGTGTGGCATTTTTACTTAGATATTATTTAAGTAGATAAAAAAGTGAAAAATGGGTCGAGGAGGTTAAAGGGAAACGTTGGTCATGAGAAGAGAGAAAAAAACAAATGAAAATCTAAGGGATTAGGGCTTTATAATGTGAACCACAAAAGGGCACAGTTTTTGTGCACATTTGTGCATAAGAACATGCACTTTAATTAATAACGGATGACACAATTCTGCATGTTTTAATGCACAATTTTTTTGGATGCTTAATTTTTTATCATAAAACACTCAAAAACAAAACTCAAAACCTAATTTAAAATGAAAGTAAAAAAATAATTTCATCTCATGGGTTGCCTCCCACGAGCACTTCTTTACCGTTGCTAGCTCGATATACTTATCGCTTTCAATGGCTCGAACGATCCACAACCTATAAGTAAACTACATATATGCGGTTTCCACCATTTTTCTCTTTTAGTATATCTCACTAAATTTGTAATTTAGCTAGTGGATCTTTGGAAGAGGATTCCTATAAAATTTCTTCACATGATTCCTTTACCTTGAAAGCCTTAAAAATTCTAAAGGATATTTCTTACCATCGAAAAATCTAAATGTAAACCTTTTATCCCCTAATTTTAGAATTAAATCGCCTCTATCAATGTCTATAAGAGACTTGGAGGTAGTCAAAAATGGTTGCCCAAGGACCATGGGTATTTTTAAATCTTCATATATATCCATGATGGTAAAATCAGTAGGGAAGGTGAATTTTTCAACTTTAACAAGCACATCCTTGACATACCCTTAGGATGAGTAAGTGATCTATCATTCATCTGCACACACATCCTAACTAATGTTAATTTACCTAATTCCATTCTTTTGCATAAAGTGTAAGGCATCATATTTATACTATATCTTAAGTCAGCATAAGACCTATCCACTTTAACATTACCGACAGTGCAAGGAATGTAAAAATTCCCTGGGTTAGCTTATTTCTATGGTAGCGTTGTTACCTCGTTGGAGCTCTCCTTACTTAACACTTCACTCTCCATCTTCTTTGGTTTCTCTTTGTTTGATGATATCTCTTCCAATGGTTCTATACTCTTTGATCTCTGTGGAAGGAGTTTATCATAAGGAAACTCTTCTTTAATTTTTTTCAATAGGTAGATAGTCGGTTAGGATTCATTGATTCATTTCAAAGTAGGATTGTCCCTAGTTTCTGATGACGCTTAGTAACCACCTCTTCTTTTTCTTTCTTATAGAGCTTCTTTTCAGTGGACTGGGTGATTGTCATTATTCTCTCATTCGAGTTTGTTTAAATTGCGCTTGGCAAACCCCCTTGGTTCTTTCTGCCATTGATTTGGCCAATTGGTCAATTTTTATTTCCAAGTTTTGTATGGATGCATCTGTTTGTTATGCTTTGTCCTCGATTCTTGGATAAATTCCATCATCAGCTCATCCATACCCGATTTCTTTAGTTGTAATACTTGTGCTTGAAATCCAGGAGGAGGGTTATTTCTTTGTTGACCTTATTTACCCCATGAGAAGTTAGGATGGTTCCTCCAACCCATATTGTTTATGTTAATATAAGGATTATTTTACGTGTTTGGGCTGATCTAATTAATAATCTTGTCCTTGGGGCTTTAGCCTGCATGCTTCACATTACATCACTCTTCTTAATGGAGCCATAGTGATTCTGTCTATATTCTTACTCAAGGCTTACTTAACTCTCCAGTTACATCACAATATCTACTTTATAAACTCTTAATGGCCTATTGGTGGTTCATGCTCTAGCTAAGCACCATTGAAAGTTGTTTATGGACATATCTTTTATTAGCTCTTGGGTCGCTTCAGGTGTTTTATTGTTTAGTGTCCCTCTAGCTGCTACATCTATTAAATACCTTATACCTTGACTGATCTCATTATAGAAAGTTTGGATTTGCATCCACAAAGGTAGTCCATGATGTGGGCATCGTCAGAGCATCTCCTTAAATCTTTCCCATGTGTCGTACAATGACTTAACCTCACTTTGAAAGTACAATGACATGTTATTCTTTAGCTTTATAGTATTTGCAAGTGGAAAGTACTTAAGCAAAACATTTTGCACCGTTTGATCCCTGGTGGTAAGTGACGAACATGACATAGAGTTTACTCATTGATTACCTTTCCTCTCAAGCAGAAAGGAAATAGACACAATCTGATGGCATCATCATTCACTCCATTGATCTTGAAAGTATCGCAGATCTCTAAGAAGTTAAAGATGTGTGCATTAGGTTCCTCGTCTTGGAGTCCATCAAATTGGACTGACTGTTGCACCATCTAGATGATGCTTGGTTTAATCTTAAAGTTATTTACCTTTACAATTGGCCTTATTATGTTGAATTTTGTGATAAGCAAGTCTAGCCTAGGATAGTCAAACATCATTCATGATTGGTCTGCCATGTTATATGATTCTTCTGTGTCCGCGTGACCTTCAAATCCTCTATTCAATGATCTAGCTTAAACTCTCTAAGATTATTCCTACGACAATTCCTCGACGCAGTTCTTTCTATCTCAGGATTTATGTTTAGTAAGTTCTCAATGTTATTCTAAGTCATAAACTGACCTAGAGTCTAAATCTAAACTAAGGGAATAAACTAACTAAAACAAATTAAATAACATAAAGTAAAAACAAAATTAAAAAAAAACAAGCAAAAAAATAATAACTAGAGTAATAAAATTAAAGTGTACCTAATATCATCATCCCTGATAATGGTGCCAAAAACTTGATTAACATTTTTCATTAATAGTCAATATTTTAATATCGTAAGTGCACGGTATATCTATAGCTAGTACTGGTAAAAACGGGTCGATTTGACGAGGACAATAAATACTAGTAATTATCATTATTTTATTATCTAACTTAAGAATTGATTATGATTTAAACTGAAGAAATTAACAAATAAGAAAATATCATAAATACATAGCACGATGAAAGTAGAAAATTGTGGAATATTTAAGTTAACTATCAATATCAAATAAATTAGTATCTGGGTTTCAAATCCCCCTAAACCTTGATCGATTGATCTTTTGTTATGTAATTATGTTATTGATAAGTTGGACTGTGGATGTAACAGCCCAGATCACTTGCTCACAGATATTGTCTGTTTTAGGCCTTGATCCAGCCAAGCCCTCACGATTTTGCTTTTCCCGAGGCCTTCCCAGGATTTCACCCATCCTAATACTACTCTCACCCAAGCACATTTAACCTTAGAGTTCTGATGGGATCCGGTGCATTAAGCCATGGAAAACGTGTCTCTAAGGGAAAGGTATCCATACCCTTATAAGGAGTATTTCGTTCCCCTCTCCAACTGATGTGGGATCTCACACTCTCCACCACCTTAGGACTCAGCCCTCTTTTGAGGTCCAACTTAACTAGCACAACGGTTCGAGTACTGGCTCTGATACCACCTGTAATAGCCCAGATCACCCGCTCACAGATATTGTCTGCTTTGGGCCTTAACCCAGCCAAGCCCTTATGGTTTTGCTTTTCCCGAGGCCTTCCTAGGAGATCACCCATCCTAGTACTACCCTTATCCAAGCACATTTAACCTCGGAGTTCTAATGGGATCCGGTGCATTAGGCCATGGAAAATGCGTCTGTAAGGTAGAGGTATATGTACCCTTATAAGGTGTACTTCGTTCCCCTCTCCAACCGATGTACGATCTCACACTCTTTACCCCTTTAGGGCCTAGCCCTCTTTTGGGGTCCAGCCTAGCTGGCACAACGGTTCGAGTACCAGCTCTGATACTACCTATAATAGCCCAGATTACCCGCTCACAGATATTGTCCGCTTTAGGCCTTGGCCCAGCCAAGCCCTTATGGTTTTACTTTCCTGAGGCCTTCCCAGGAGATCACCCATCCTAGTACTATTCTCACCCAAATACATTTAACCTCGAATTTCTGATGGGATCTGGTACATTAGGCCATGGAAAACGCGTCTATAAGGGAGAGATATATGTACCCTTATAAAACGTACTTTGTTCCCCTCTCTAACCGATGTGGGATCTAACACTCTAAATGAATAGATATTCAGTTAGCCTTGCATAGTCAGATTAAGGATATCGTGAGTGTCCTTAGCGCGATTATGCGATAGTTGTCATAGTCCCGATATGATATTGGGTCATGACAATTAAATTGGTATCAGAGACAGGTTAGAGTGTGAGATCCCACATTAGTTGGAGAGGGGAATGAAGTATGCCTTATAAGGGTACGGATACCTCTCGCTTATAGATGTGTTTTCCATGGCCTAATGCACTAGATCC
>JANSVA010449164.1:0-16894 GCA_025504915.1 Erythroxylum reticulatum | reverse complement strand
TATTACCCTTATCCGGATCGAATTACGTAACTTAACCGATAAATTATCGAAAACCAAAATTACAATTAATAACTGTCTATGTAAAAGGAGAAGGACAAAATTGCCCTTATCCTCAAGGACAAAAATGTCCAACACTTATGTCTTTGCTCATCATCAACATCTAAACCACCTTCCAGTTTTGAATTGTCATATTTGCATCTTTTACATTAACTTCATCCCTATTGCCATTATCGACATCACCTGGTCCAACTTTTTCTTTTGTTGTTCCCTTTATTATCAAAGATTTTTTCTTTTCCTGTAGTTATCCCATTTTAAAACAGTTAAATCCCTAGATATTGTCAACTCTTCGTCTTTCAAAATTGAACCAAACTCTTCCCTAATGGTCTTTATATCAATAAATACATTCTCTTCTGCCTCATTTGGATCAAATGCAATGTCACTTATCCTACAACTTCTTCCATACGACTTGTTGCATCTTCATTAATAGATTGTAAGATAGTGGACTGAGAGACAGTAGCAGGGACTATCTTTACTATTGTCTTGTGAAATTCCAATATTACCCCCAAACACGTTGCCATTTTTACCTTACAACATACTTTCACTATTTGTTCCTATCACATACAATTCTAGTAATATCCTCTGCAGAAGAAACTGATCCAGACAGACCATTCAATATCATCTTTAGTACTAGTATTTGGTCTAACACTGCAAATTGGATCCATAATTAGTATATATCTTTATCATATTATGTTTTAGATTATTTTCATCTTACAAACTTGATGGTTGTCCCCTCCGTCAAATCATTTTTAGATTACTACCTGATACCCTATATAAGAAATTTTTTTTTTTACTTTGAACCTTTTGACTTCTGTTACAAGCAGCCTCCAAAGGTCCCAATAACAAAATATATCAGTCTTTTTAATACCCTTTTAACATCTCCACTAAGATAATTCCACGTCTTCCTGATATATAAAATTTTCTCATAAAGTCTATCTAATGTCCCATCTCAACCATCCATCTTCAGGGACTACAAATAGAACAGTGAAAATCTACATATGAATATGGTAGTTTAATCATACACTGATACATATTTGAATAAAATAAGTTGTATATCATCTCATTAAATTTCACGTTGACCAATTTTAAGAAAAATTATATCTTGATAATTTATTAAGAGTTTGAATCACAAATGGGGAAGAGTAGGTGGAGACTCGTAGTTAAAATTCTACAAAACTGGCGTTGACTATGACCATAAAGGGTTATAATAAATCAGAAGGTAATCCAACGAAAACGAACACGTGTTTATTTTGAAACCATGGAAGTGTATGTCTAAGGACTAAAAAGGCTAATTAGTCTCTAACGTTTTCACCAACATACAAAATAGAATATAACATTTTAGGGTGTTCAAATTGAATCCTAAAATATATGAGACGTTCAAACAAGATCCCAAGGTTTCGAAACCATTCAGATTGGACTCCGAGCATTGATGTAGTAAGGGCGCCGTCAGTCAACTGCTTACATGGCCGGTTAAATGCTAACATGGTTTTTTTCTAAGATTCACTAGATGTGGGACCCACCATTGCTAACGTGGGCATAGAGGTGGGTCCCACGTTAGCTCCAAAAATGCTACATCTCTTCCTTACTCAGACGCAACGTTTTTGGACAAAAATGATGCATTTTAATAAAGCCAAATGCAGCTTTGTGAAAAACGCACCGTTTTCCTCTTCCTTTTCTCAAATCCCTAATCCCTAATCTCATGTTTGCTATCCACAGGCATCACAATGCTTCAATCTTCATGCTCTTCTCCCATCTTTTTCCGACACAATCTCATTTTCCTTTTCCTTAATCCCTAATCACTCATCTTCTTTCGACACAATCCCTCATCTCATGCGTTTTCCATCTTCTTCCCTATATGTTCTTTCTCAAACAACATTTCATCGTGGTAGGTTATTGTTGTCTACTTTTTATGTTTTCTGTGGTCCACTAAATCTGTCTATTTCTGTCTATTGTTGTCTGCCTCATCGTGAGTTTTTTGCTTTTTTAATATATGTATGTTGTCTGGTCTGTCTCCACTTATTGTTGATGAATACCCCAACCTTTTTTTCATTATTTGCCTTTTATGTTTTACTTCTTGTTATTCCTATTATTCATTGAAGTTGTACCCAACATTAACTACTATTATGAGCATCTAGGGGTGCCAACGGGCCAGGCTAGGCCAGAGTCGTCGATGGCCTGGCCTGGCCAAACCAAAAAAAATTAGGTGGGCTAAAAAGATCTAGCCCATGGTTCGTGGGCAGGCTAAAGATGGGCAACTCGTCGGGTCTCAGTCGACTCGGTCGTTTAATATATTTTTAAAATTTTTTATATATTTTTATTTTAAGAGAATTTGAAAAAGTTGTGCTTGTATTTTTTAAATTCATAAATTATAAATTATAGCATAACCATTTATAGTAAAGTGTAAGATGAAATTACGTATAAATTATACAAAAATATTTATTTAAAATAAAAAATAAAAATACAAACTAATATATATTTATTAAAAATATGTAACAATTATAATGTTGTCATAATTACTCCCTAAAAACAAGATAATTTAATTTTAATTTTTTAATTTTATTATAACAATTAATTATAATGGAAATGTAAAAAGTTATTATCTAAGTACAATGAATTTATTTCAAATATTATTTTTAAGTGTTTAACAAATTATTATATTTCTTTTTAATAAGATTTTTAAAACAAGTTTATTAAGTTTATAATATAATATTTTCAAACTTTAATGTTTTTATAAATTATGTACAAAACTCTTAATTGATGTAGTTTTTGTACATTTAGTTTTTGTTGATTTTTTTTACTTGTATAGCTGTATAAATATTATTGTCTTTTCCTATTATATCTATCATTACACATATTAAAAGAAATTAATTAATATCATGATTACTCTGAATGCATTTAAACTTTTTCATTTTCTTTTTCATATTTACATAGTATATACATTATGCATATATGTATTTATATTAATCTTAAAGTGGATTAATCACTTTATTAATCCTATTGTATCAATTCCAAAAGAATATATAAGTAATTGAGTTATAAAAACAAATACGTATAGGATATTATATTGAAAATAGCTGTTATTTTATTAAAACTAGAATACATCTTATAAATACTTTTGATATGTTTTATAAATTATTATTTTTATTACTTTTGAAAATATTTCTTTTACTTTTTTTCTAAGATCATTATATTTTAATTAATCTAAATTTATATTCACAATTTTTTTCTCCTTTCTAAATTCTAATATTAGAAAATTCATTCTTGAGTCACTCTAATTAAAAGTTTGTTAAGAATAATTCCTTACTCAAAACCTTAATATAAGTTTTACTTTAAATCTTTCTCATCCTTAGAGTGTGATAAGCATACCACATTTCATAAATTTTATAAATTTTTCACCATTTTTCTTTTTAATATATATATTATGTCACAACTTAAAATTATAACAACATATAATTATGATATAATAAAGTTATTAATTTATCAAATATTAAATTTAAAATATTTATATCTTTTTATTTAAACCACTTAGTATTTCATTTGAATAAAACTATAAGTCATTAAATGAAAGCGTAACATCACCAACTTCTTAATGTTTTAAGTAATATCTAGGTATAATGAGCTAAATATTAACACAATTTATGTTAAAAGTCATTAAGTCATGCTTAAATTGAAGGGTGCTACATACATTTGCATATCATTAATGGGAAAATATATTTTAAAATTAAAATATTGAGATGTATTTATTGGTATGATTAATTACGAATTTTAATTCATTGGTTAGAAATTTGTATGAAAAAGTCATTAAGTTAATAGTTATAGTTAAGAATTTCAATTAATTAATTAAGAATTTTAATTTTACTTAAATAATTTATTAATTATTATAAGAGAGAATTGATAAAACCAAATTCATTAACTATAGAAAATTTTGCTGTACACGAATGACTATCTAAATCATTTTACAATAAATGATACAATTTATAAAATTAAGATAATATTATGCTAGATAGACTGAAAAGTGGAGATTGAGAGAGCATCATCTAATTGACTAATTGTACTTGTTGGTAAGATTGTCAACAGTTTGGATCTAATCATCTGTATGTGCAAACATTATATGTAGTAATATAATATTAAAATAAAAAGAATATTTAGTAAATGTAATATTAAATAAAAAGAAATTGGTTGATTAGTTTCACTAGTACCCTTTACATTAATACCAGTGGCTGTAGGAAAATAAAAAATACAATATTATGTAAGATAATATAAAGATAGATAAAATAAATCTATTAAAAAGAAAAGAATTTGTCATCAATATCTTTATTATTTAACCAACTTTGAGCACACATAAGGGCTTCTACAATGCGATAATGAAGTCGACCACGATGAGAAATAATGACCCGACCATTAGTATTAAATGCAAACTTTGAAGTAACGGTGGATGATAGAATAGCTAACAAATCCCATGCAATGACTTGCAAGATCGGATAATTATCTGTAGACATCTTCCACCATGACATTATATCAAACGACTCACCTTCAGTTTCAGGAACACAATTTGCAAAAAAATATTTATCTAACTCCATCGTATTGTAAGAATTCCTAGCCCTTTTGTCTTTAAATTTTTTTGAAAAAGAATATGTCAACAATGGGTAAGACGAAAAGGTCGAACTTGAAACTGAAGTCGGAGTTGAGCTACTTGCAGCACTACTAATATCTTTATCATAATTTTGTTACATTCTGACTTCATAATCATTAAGCAATTGATACCATAATTATTTCATCGTATGTAGATGCTCTTGAGCTTCACCAGTGTACAATGCATTATAAGTATATTCAACCTCGTCCATCTTGTATCTAGGGTCCAACATATATAATACTACAACAATATCTCAAACCTTAGACCAATAAGAATTAAACTTCTCTGCCATTCGCTCCACCATAGTCCGAATCACTACATTGGAGTTAAACATCCACAATAATAAATCATGCTTTGTGTTAGACATAGTGCTAAAGATACAGTGAGAAGTTGGATATTTTGTTCCTGAGAATAATTCAGTCTAATTATTAAATAATTTCAACTTTATACAAAGTTCTCTAGCCAAGTCCTATCGATCCTTTGATGGTACACAGGTATATTGAGAATCTCTTTCTTCTAGTCTAATAAACAATTGAGCATATAGGATTGCCGACTCCAACATCTTAAAGGTTAAGTTTTATCTAGTAGGACAATCCAAAACCAACTTCTTTGAATTTGGAATGCAAAAAATTTGTGCACCATCTTCAAAAGTTCCAACTCTTTTAGGAGTTGCACTCCAATATAAAACACTACTCCAAATACACTCTATTGTTTCCTTTATCGTGTCTAACCCATCCTTCATAATCTAGTTAAGAATATGTGCAAAACAATGCATATGAAATAACTTACCTCCAGCTAATAAGCTCCTAACCCACATCTTACCTTTCAAGTTCTTAATCATAACATCATTTTTGCTATAATCATTGACTGTGATTGAGGATATTTTGTTGTCGATGTTCAAATTTATCAAACAGTCTTTCAACACGTTTGCCAATTTTTCACTTGTATGTAGTGTTGGCACATAAATGAACCTATCATGAAAAAGCATACCAACATGAATCATAAATTCATAAAATAATGAAAAAGTAAATGATACCTATATTAAAGAACATAAATTATCTTAAAATTCTATTACATAACTTCCAATCATTATCAATAAAATGTGCCGTCACTGCCATGTAACCCTTCTTTTGGTTATCGGTTGTCCACATGTTCGTTGTTATGGCAATTCGTCCTTGAACACTCGACAATGCTCTTAATGTTTCTCTCTTCTTGTCCTCATAAAATTTGAAAATATCATTCCTCAATGTATTCCGACTTGGAGCCTTAAAAGTCAGTTGGAGTGAATTAAGCAATATCTTAAATCTTTTTCTTTCAACCATAGACAATGGTTGTTCATCTCTAATAATCATATTAGCCATGAAAATTCTTGATCTATGGTTGTCAAAAGTTGTTATGGTCATTTCATTCTTTCCTTTCATAAGGTTAGGGGCTCAAAAATATTTGACCTCCTAAAACCATCTTCCTTTTAGTACATGATTTGATATGTCTCTTTAAAAGAGACGTTCCACCTTTTGAACCACTTAAATACAACTTTTGACAATAATTGCACTATGCTTTTTCAATTCCATTGGTCGATATAATCTTCTTAAAGTGATTCCAAACTTCACTTTTTTGTTGAGTAACTTGGGTTCTAATTGAATTTTTATCGTCACTTGGTGTCAGAAAATAAAAGTTTCCACTTATACCTCCAGTACTATATTAGAACTCTGAACTAAAGGAATATGCTCATCCATATGACAAAAAACATATAAATACTTGAGGTTAGAAATAAGAATGTATTAGGAAATGACACATTCTTAATCAAAATACTTTTCCTACATTCCAGTTAAAATATTCCATATAAAACAAAATGTTCAAGAAAATCAAAGAATTTCCAAACTTTAAATATGCTAAAATGTCTAAGTAAGTTAGGTTGATCAGTTAATGGATTAATAGAAAGATGATATAAATATATGCTATATGTATTAATCCTCTGAAAACATTTGCATTACACTTTTAAATCTGACATATAAATCCATCTTTGTGTATATATGCATCCTACATTTAAATTAGTGAAACCTAAAAATATGCATTCAACTCACATGTAAGAAGACATTTACTTAGAATAATTTTACTGGAGTAACTCTTTAATGTATTTGTCTTGTTGAAATTGAAATATGGATTTAAGTACTCAAGTCATATGTGTACAACTTACAGAGAGAGACTTGATGCAGAAGTGAAGGTAAAAAAGGAAAAGTAAAAGATAGAAAGGAGAAAGAAATAGGGGCTTGGTTTTGGGACAACATGCATAGGAATCTGTGAAGTACTTGCCATTGATGCCTTCATTTTGAGGGCTCAGAGCAACGTAACATGTGGTGGATGCACCCTGCAGGAGTAACCACAACATTTCATGCATTGTAAGAACCAAATTATTAACTAAGTCCTTTTTCTTTCTCGCATACTGTGAATCTTTAGGCCTAAAGAAGTGACAAGGGATATGTTGGACATACCTGTGATATAGACTTCAATAACTTGGAAGCAATGAAGTAGAGAGAATCTGCAGATAAAAGTTTCTATGTAACCAGTTTCTTGAAGATGAATTGCCAAGAAACATACTATCAAGGATGATTAAGGAAAATGTTTATGATTAGACTCTAATATCTGCAGAAGGAAAGAATTATTTATAACTGTGACAAACCCTTTGTCAGCCATGATGATTCCTGTCTTTATAATTCCTGGGTGCACTGCATTAATTGTCACTCTTGCATTCCTTTCCTGCAATATTTCTGACAACCAAATGATTGTCATCTTCAAAATCTTTTTGTTTCATTTCTTGGTGTTACAAATGTTGTTAGAAACAAGAAAATTTGGTGAAATGAATTATCCGAGACAATTTCTGATCACTAAACAAAAGAAACATAAATAATGACATTATAAGAAGGAGATTATTAGAGGGTTGATGTTTATTGATACTAATAAAGTTGATTGCTATAGAGAGTTAACCTTTAATTGCCTAGCTACTTCCTTGGCATGCAATATATTGCCTACTTTGGGTTTAGCATATGCACAAGTTCTATTGTATCTGCACAAGCAAAATTGCATATTGTTAGTAAGAAAAATAATTATATCTTTAACACATTTATGGATTTAATAACAGTTTATGCTAAGCAGTAATCATACTTCTTTAGACATAGCATTTGACTGAAAGAAAATGCACCCCTCTTTACCCAGTTATGAATTTCAAAAGACAGATTTATTACTCTTCCTAAATCCTATTACTTTCTACTGTTTCTATGGTGTGAAGAAAATGGAGAAATCTTTACCCTTGAGGATTCGTCTTTTCTTAACCACACATTTGTATTTTCAATCTTCAATTATAGGCAACAATGCTCTTTTTTATTTTCTTTATTTTCGATTCACTTTCTTGCTTGAGAATAAAAGAGAGAAGGGACCATCCTTGTAGCTTGTTCTCTAATAGTAATTCACATATCTAATAAAGAAGCAAAATGAATAACAATCTTTGCAGCATTTCATCAAACACATTACAAGCATTATCCCATAATACCCATATTAACGTATAAACTTCTCAAATTAGCCATATCAGTTCTCAAAATAAGCGAAAAAAAACCAAATTGACGAAGAGAGAATGATAGATTACCTTATTAAGTACATTGGTTGTTTTGACCATTGGTGACTTCAACGTGCACACGACCGATGATAAAGAACAGATGATATATAAAGAAGAAGAACAAAGAAAGAACGTGAAATGAAGAAGAATAAAAGAGAAGTGAAAAGTATTATGTGAGTGAGAGTGAAACCGTGAAAGCAACTAGGTGAGACTGTGGGAGATCGGGGATGAAGGGAGATGGAGGTAGGAGGCTGAGGTGAGCGAGGCTGGTTGGTGTGCATTTAATGAGAAGCAAAACAACATCGTTTTTACTGGCAACAAAATGATGTTGTTTTTACTTGTATCAAAACGACATTGTTTTTGCTTGCAACAAAATGACATCATTTTATCTTGTGTTTTAAGTTCTTTCTTCTAACTTAAATGATGTCGTTTTATTCTTAAAGTAAAATGATGTCATTTTGTCGGTGTGGAAGAAATAATTTTAAACGTAAATAAAACGACGTCATTTTGTTTGTAGCTCTGGGTTAGCCACGAGCCACAGGGTAGGCTGCTCAACTTGGGCCACAACTTGGCCAAACCATCTTGGCTAGTGGCCCAGCCTAGAGTTTCTTGAGCTATATTTAGCCAGCCTGTGTGGTGGTTTGACGGGTTAACCCAGGTAATTTTTGACATCCTTACATTTAAATCATAATAGAAACAAACTAGAACAAGTTTTTAAAACAAATAACTAATGAGCTTAACACCAATAATAAGACTATGGATTATAATAAAGGGCACAATAAGTCTTAACTAACTCATGATGTGAAATAACGGAAAAGAAAGTGACACATCTACATTTTTTGTATGTGGTTTCTCATTGTCAGACTAATTTAGTTATCTCTATCAACCTTTGGTAATTATAAAGCAATAGTGCAAAGATGGAGAGAAGAGCTTTATTAATGGAGGTCAGAGATGTAGAACTAAAATCCTAAACCCCTAAAAGCCTTTAGCTACAAAGTACATCTATTTTGTTACATACATTATTAGAGTTTCTTTTATTTCTTTATCATGCATTATATAGAAAGGATTAGTAGCACCACTTGAGGAATTTTTTTATTTAAGATTCAATTATTTCATAAAATAATTTTATCAGTCTTATAAGCTTAATGGCTATATAAAACTATAATATAAGTTTTTAATTATATAATAATACATAGCGTCTTCTAGTGAGTGACTAGTTAGTTTCATATTTGAGTTCCTACCATACTTATTACTAATGTAACACACCACTCTCATAAGGCATATTATCAAACATAATGACGATATTTGAGAATATATTCTAAAGGGATGGTACGTTAAAACTATCAAAATAACATATTACAAACTTTTCACGCATCAGAAATATCTTAAGCAACTCATATTTCATTTGGGCCCATTTCAATACAAACATATTCAATCAAAAAGTCATTACATTTCAGAATTCATGTGTATATAATACAACAGTTGTGTAAAGTAATGCTTAATACAAATTAACTGAAGACATATGCAGGTGCTAACTGATCCCGACCCCTAGCTCATGCTCATTTGCAGTGTCTGAACTCCAATTAGTCTAATTGGATAACTCCTTTAAACCTGAAAAATAACGTTGCAATTTTGGTGAGTTTTGTGAACTCAGTTGAGTAACCATCCTCGATGGTTCACTCTTGTACTATAACACAACAATTCATGTTATCATAAAAGTTACATCAACTTAATTATTATCAAGTAATATCACGAAATAATTTGTTCACAAATGTCACATTTCAAACATAATCCATATAATTCATCTTTTCGTTACAATTTTGTAGAACACAATCATTGATAAATTATCACTTATTTATACAAGAAACATCCTTAAAACAACGTAAACATTAAATTTATTCATATCATATGTGAATGTAATGTTTATGAGACTTAAATCCATTTATTAAATTGTTGTGACCGTGTGCCCTTTACACTGTCTCACATCCGTTGTAGATATCGGGATCTTTCATACTGTCCCTTATCCGTTGAGGATATAGGGCTCATTACACACATTGAGCCTTAGGCTCTTTTCATAAATGTCTGAGCTTTAAGCTCTTTTTCACCGGTGACATCAGTCACAACTGCCTTTATATTTCATGCATTAGAATGAAATGCATTCCACAAATTCAATCATGATGCTTATTCAGTCACATTCACATTCTTTCTCAGTCACATTTGTTATTGGTCTTTTAGTCCAGCATTCAACATTTAAGTTGAGAAACAAGTAGTCAATCACATTCACATTAAAGTAGTACTTCCAATGTCTTATTCATACATTAAACTCCTCGAACATTTCATGTCTGGAATTTAGTACATAAATAGCATATATCAAATTCAATTAGTTAATCTCATTCACATACAAGTAGCACTTCCAATGATGTTTACATGCGTCAAACGCCTCGGACAATTATTTTCCAGAATTCAGAACACAATCAGCACATATCAAATTCAATTCAGTAATAAACAGAATAAATTAAGGTAAGACCATCTTAGTTTACTCACAGTATGCTCCCGTATCTATTATTATCCGGATGGTTCGGCAATGTTGGAATAATGGTATACGTCTTGAGCGTCTAAATATATATAAGACGTTAATGTTTGAATTTCATGTACCAATTTATCTAGGGAAAAGACTAGAATACAAAGAAAAGTTTGAAGCAATTTTCGTGGAGAGAGATGAGGGAAGCAGCAGAAATTTTGCTGCTGGAATTTGCTTCTTTAACATGCTAGGTGTCACCATTAATACGCAACACTTGTCCTAAGGCATGTCTTACATTTGCCTAATCAAGATGCTGCCATTAATCCACTCAAGATGCTGCCATTAGTCACCAATTAATCAATCCATATGTCTTATTATAATTAGTCCACATGTCAGACAATAATTGGTCAATTTGTCATTTAATTACTAGTCCATTTGTCACACATTTAACTATGCCAAATGTAACTCAATTTAAGGCCTAATCATCCAAAATTTTCATGTATCAATTTATCTTACCACTTAACATTTGTCCTAGTCTAAATGTACATTTTATTTCATGAATATTCCAATTAATCATAATGAATTCCAATTTACTAATTGAAATCCAATCATACCAAAATTCAATACATACTAAATCACAATTCACATCATTTTCACTTAACATTTTTCATACCCCGGGACATGTTAAATAATTTCCATTTGTCTAATTCACAATTCACGTGTGCATGCTCATTTCATGCCTTTGAATATTATGATAATAATCATGTCATAATTGTACCAAATTTGCTCTACATGTTGACACTCATATAACTCATTAATCTAACTCGTTAAATATCTCAATAATTTGAGAGACGGGATCCTACAATTCTCTCCCTCCTTAAGACATTTCGTCCTTGAAATGCTAACCAACTATTTCAACAAATGGGATAATATTGTCTTATGTTTTTCTCAAACTGCCAATTAACTTCTTTTATCGAATGATTTTCGCCAATCATTCGATTTCCTCATATTTCTTATTGACCTATCTTAATGTTGAACCATTTTTATTAGTTTCTCCACACATTTCACATCATTTACATTCTTAACTTCCTGGGTTGGTAACACATTCATCAAATCTAACTTGTATCTTCTGAACATATTAGTATATAATATAGTGTGGATCTAAGTTCTTCTCGCAATAGCAATATTGTTATCCCAAATCAAGAACCCAATAATATAGTTGGATACTTTACAGCAGATAAAACATATACAGTCATGATAATATGTTCATTTTTCTCATGCCTGAGTTTCATATCTATCCGACTCTAGTACTAATTTTTTATTCATACCATATTCATTCATTTTAGCAGTGGAACTTTTGGTCTACTTGATACAATTCAGTGAATGTATTCATCGAATGAAGATTTCACTCCGCAATCATCTATACTGTTCACTTAATCCTTATTAATCAACTATTTCCATCTTTTCTTTTCAACCATATTACCACAACAAGATCAATTATTATCATATCTCACATAACCAGGATGTTCTATATATTAAAACTCAATGATGCAGTATGCAAGTTCATTTACTTTTATACTTTAGTACATATCATCAAGCATATTACATCTTATCTAGACATTTATTTTCAAGAAATCACCATTTATTATCTTAAGCTAATGATCCTTTGGTCTCATTTGATTCTGGATAACATTCGAGCATTCTGTGATTATACAAAAATTACTTTTCTACAGTAGTTATCATTTCAACGCATTCACATAATTTCATGCTTCCACTGCGCTACTCTGAGTCATCTCAGAATTTTAACTATGGGGACCATGACTTAAGACCATTCAGTATATTATTGATCACTTCAAGTACCATATCCAAGTATATAATACATATGTTTTCAATAACATAATTCACCAAGGTAATCACATTATCGGATATGCATTCACAATAACTGATTAACTTTATCTTGAGGACTTCTCTATATGTCGTTATCATTTATTGCATCTTACTTATGTACGTTCTTATTCAATTCAAATTATAGATGTATAACCATCATGAAATTTTGATCTTGAATCCACTAACATAATCTTATGCTAAATCACAACTCTTATCACATTAATCAAACAACCACTTCAATTCCAAGTTCAACCTCTCAATGTCATAGTAAATTTTGTTTTCTTTCAACTTTGCTTATACACTTTCAATCTTGTCATTCCTACCCATGTCTTTCTTTCTCAGTCAATCCAAAAAAATATTTTCACATCCATATCAATTCAAAGTATATAACCACAACACAATACTGATATCATCTTCACTGATATAACACAAATACAAATGCACTGAGTCTTTGTCTAACATATCAAACCATGTAGTATTTCTTCTTTCTAGTTATCCACAAACTTTCATTTTCTTACTCTTTAACAAATCATCATTACTCTCATTGTTTCTAATATCTCAAAATCTTAACGAATATTCATGCATGTGACTTATATAAATATGACTCAAACTAGGGATCAGTTGCCACTGGATGCTATTACATATTTGAGATGCATGTATCTTGACATATATTTTGAAAAATTGCCTATATAAGATACTAAATTTGGGTTCTGATACCAAAATGTAACACACCACTCTTATTAGGCATATTCTCGAACATAACGATGATATTAGAGAATATACTCTACGGGGATGGTACATTAAGACTATCAAAATAACACATTACATAGTTTTCATGCATTAGAAATATCTTAAGCAACCCATATTTCATTTGGCCCCATTTTAATACAAACATAATCAATCGAAAGTCGTTACATTTCAGAATTCATGCGCATGTAATACAACAATTGCATAAAGCAATGCTTCATACAAATTAACTGAAGACATATGTAGGTGCTAACTGATCCTGACCCTAACTTATGCTCATTTGCAGTGGATGAACTCCAATTGATCTAATTGGATAACTCCTCTGAATCTGAAAAGTCACATTGCAATTTTGGTGAGTTTTGTGAACTCAGCTGAGTAACCATCCTCAATGGTTCACTCTTGTACTACAACATAATAATTCATATTATCATAAAACTCATATCAACTTGATTGTCATCAAGTAATATCACAAGACACTTTGTTCACAAATGTCACATTTCAAACACAAATCCATACAATTCATCATTTTGCTACAATTTTGCAGAACACGATCATCGATAAATAATCACTTATTTATTCAAGAAAAGTCCTCAAAATAATGCAATCATTCAATTTATTTATATCATATGTGAATGCAATGTTTATGAGACTCAAATTCATTTATTATGTTGTTGTGATCATGTGCCCTTTTTACTGTCCCATATTCGTTGTGGATACCGGGCTCTTTCATACTATCCCATATCCGTTGGGGATATAGGGCTCATTGCACATATTGAGCCTTAGGCTCTTTCCACAAATATCTGAGCTTTAAGCTCTATTTCACTGGTGACATCAATCGCAACTTCCTTTATATTTCATGCATTGGAATGGAATGCATTCCAAAAATTCAATCATTATGCTTATTCAGTCACATTCACATTCTTTCTGATTCATATTTGTCATCGAACTTTTAGTCCGGCATTTAACATTTAGGTTGAGAAATAAGTAGTCAATCACATTCACATTCAAGTGACACTTCTAATGTTTTATTCTTACATCAAACTCCTCGGATATTTTATGTTTGGAATTCAGTACACAAACAACATATATCAAATTCAATTAGTCAATCTCATTCATATACAAGTAGCACTTCTAATAATGTTTCCATGCATCAAACACCTCCGATAATTATTGTCCGAAATTCAGAACATAATGAGCACATATCAAATTCAATTCAGTAATAAACAGAACAAATTAAGGTAAGACCATCTTAGGTTACTCACAGTACACTCCTGTATCTGTTATTGCTTGGATGGTCAGGCAATGTTAGAATAATGGCGTACGTCTTGAGCATCTAAATACATATACATTGTACACATTACTAACTTGATCAATCAAAGACATATTCAACTATACACATTTATATGTGCCATATGCAATGCATGCTCAATGACTATCCATAGTATGTTTCCTTAATCAGAATTCATAATTGTTCAAATAATATCACCCAAGTATGTCTTGTTAACATAGAGGTTAATACCTTAAATACACTTGATCATGCTCAAATCATTAACCATTCCAGTTTTTTTCCTCAAAATAGACTTTCAGGTCTACTTTGCATGATCATTATGACAAGAAAAAGTGTTGTATTTTTGTAGCACTTTCTTCTATAAAATTGTTCCCCTATGCCTTAAGTTTTTTATGACACCAAGATCATACAATTTGGTTCTTTATTCTATGAGTTATGCTCAAAATACTACAGACTGAGTACATTTGAAATTTTGGCTAGGGCATGATCATACATTCAAGTTGTACAACTCATATCTCTCAATTAAAATATCCAAAAATTACAAAATTTATACCAATTGAAATATAAGAGAATAAGCTACAACTTTTATGAAGACAACTTTGTCTGATTCAGCCTACATCAATATAGTTTATTTAATAACAACAGGATATGGTTTCTATCTCAGGTAGTGCTACAGCCTAAGCCAAAACTAAATATCATGCTAACTTTCAAAACCTTTAAGGATATACTTCAAATTCAATTTCTTCTTAAAAATTGTAGCAAAATGTCTTTATTTCAATTGAATCAATAATAATATCATTTGGAAATCTACAGATACAAATATAGCCAAAATATCGAAGCATGCTCAATGAAATCATTCAGTTAACAATATTCCAGCACACTCACCATTTTCATCCTAAATTTAACTCTCAATCTTTTCCTAATAGATTCATATGTTCATAAATTTTGGTGGAGATGAATAAAATGTGTTGTGAGTCTATTGGTTAAAGTCTCATTTCATTCGGATGTCAAGAGAAGAAGTTATATCAAAAGGAACAAAGGATGTTAAAAGAAAACACTACAGCTAGCATGTTCCAGCAATTCTTCTTCACCAATATCACATGCATTTCATTCCAATTCAAGCATCATTCTTATATCATTTGATACGCCATAAAACTCAGATTATCAATTACTTTTTAGGCTTTCAATTCAGCTCAAACTTCAGATTAAATCAATTCTCCATGCAAGCAAAATTCATCATTAGCTTAAGATGAAAACAAGTTGATTTTGGACAGCAAGATGAAGGAAGCTTTCAGCTGGTTTTCTTGGCTGTTTTGTGAGAGGTTAAGGTGTGAATTTCATGCATCAATTTAGCTAGGGCAAAGACTAGAATACAAAGAAAAGTTTGAAGCAATTTTGGTGGAGAGAGATGAAGGAAACAACAGAAATGTTGTTGCTGGAATTTGCTTCATCAACATGGTAGGTGTCACCATTAAAGCACAACACTTTTCCTAAGACATGTCTTACATTTGCCTAATCAAGATGGTACCACTAATCCACTCAAGACGCTGCCATTAGTCACCAATCAATCAATCCATATGTCTCATTATAATTACTCCACATGTTACACAATAATTGGTTTATTTGTCATTTAATTACTAGTTCATTTGTCACACATTTATCTATGCGAGATGTCACTCAGTTTAAGGCTTAATCATCCAAAATTTTCATGTATCAATTTATCCTACCACTTAACATTTGTCCTAGTCCAAATGTACATTTTATTTCATCAATTTCCCAATTAATCACAATTAATTCCAATTCACTAATTGAAATCCAATCATACAAAAATTCAATAAATACCAAATCACAATTCACATCATTTTCACTTAACATTTTTCATACCTCGGGACATGTCAATAAAGTGCCATTTGTCTAATTCACAATTCAGGTGTGTATGCTCATTTCATGCCTTTGAATATAATTATAATAATCATGTCATAATTGTACCAATTTCGCTCTACATGCTGACAGTCATATAACTCATTAGTCTAATGTTGGAGTTATATAAATATAGTGCCCTAGAAAGCAAGTATATTTACATGTAACTTTATCTTCTTCAGTTACAATTTTTTAATGAAAATATTTATTATTAATAAAACAAAAGAGTTT
>JANSVA010449099.1:0-16905 GCA_025504915.1 Erythroxylum reticulatum | reverse complement strand
CTAGGATTTCTCAATCTTTATGCTATAAAATCAGATTATGTCACAATATTCCAAATATATTAGAACATACCTAAAACCCTATAACTTAGTCAATGTGCATATGACGGAACTTAGGGGACCACCATAAACCCATATAATACATAATTCATGACTTGTAAGACTTGTTACCCAAAATGGCACTTCTTGAAAACTTGGTTTTCATATACATGAAATATTTCAAAAACACGAATTCTTAAACATTAGAAATCACTTACAAAGTCTTCTTTTTTTAAAAAACCATTACACAATTTATGTAGCAAACATATAGTAGATTTCATAAATCATTCAAAAGCAATAGATGCAACACTAATGGTGCAATTGAAATCAGTAAACTTCTTTCATTTAAAGAAAAATAGTAGTGGCTTATTTACTTTATTAGAAAAATGTACCCACCTTAATTTCCTTACTTAGAAACTTGCTCAAAAATGCTTCTTCTCTTGTTCCTCTTGCCTCTCTTGATCCCTTGCTTCTTTTTTCTTTCTTGATTTCCTTGATTCTTCAACGAGTGAAGAGATCCTTATCTCAAATGGAAGCTCGTCTCTTCCTCTGCCTTTTTCCCTTCTTAAACAACCTCAAAATCTCTCTTGAAGGCTTAGAAAATTGAAACCCTAGCTTGTTTTCTCTTCTTTCTCTCTCTTCTCTTTTTTGTGCTTCTCTCTCTTCTCTTTTTTTTATCCACATATCTAGGTTCTTCTCAAATCCTAAATCACGTTTTCTCCTTCTCTTAAATGTAATACCACATTTCGGTCTTGTCCTTCCAAAAATACCCCTCCTCTCCTTTGGTCCTCCTATTTTGCCCCTTCATACGTTTTCCTCTTAACTTTTTTAATCTTCTTAAACACCATATTAACTCTAATTTAATTCAAATCTTTCCTTATATGCCTTATGTTCATTATTCTTAAGTGCCTTGCCAAAATTACACTTGAACATTCTTATAACCTTAACACTTTGATTCAATCAACCCATATCATATAAGCTTTCTAACATCAACATAATAATTAACTCCACAAACTTTCATAAAGATCTTATAATTGTTGTAAATCATACTTATTCATCAGGAAAAAAATTTGAGAGTCAGCACCCCCGATTCTAGAGCCCAACTATCTGAAATATCATAAGACGTGAGCATATTATCATGTAGAGTTATTTCCATGTAATCTCCTTACCCATCATTAGTTTATCTTCTTGCTCTGATACCATAATATTTTTTATCCCATTTTTGAAGCCCACACCAGTCATGTAGTGGAAATTCAAAAATGCTTCTTTGAATAAATTGTAGCTCTATGTCTCTAGTTTAATTTTTAAAAAATCATTTCGTTCAGAGATCTATAGGTTAAGATATAATTAAAATACCAAAGTATGTTTAGTAAATAATCAATTCATGCTCTTCTAGCCGACTCCCTCACTTTCTTTCCATCAATCTTCTTGAAATCAAGTCATTTGGAGGTCAGACGACAAAGTTATGGCCAAAAGAATCAAACATGTTTAGATTTGGAAAACCCTTCGGGTGTGATCGCAAGGAATAGAGGTGTGATTGTGAGAATAAAGTTACGATTGCGAGAGTGCCTAGTGCGATCGCGAGAGTGCTTGGTGCGAGCGTGACTGAAGTTGTCCCACATATACATCCTATGTAGCATCACTAATTCTAATGATCATATCTCTCAACTCCAACGTCCAAAAATTTCATACTATATATCGTTGGAAAGCTAGAATGATAAGCTACAACTTTCAAGAGATAACTTTGTCTAATTCCACCTAGATTAATACACGTTTTCTCCTGAAGTAAGAATACAAAGTTTTCCCCTATGAAAACTTAAAAATGTAATGTATAACTTGGAAGGTCATGAGCATAACCATTCAACTACCAACTTTACATCTTTAAACTCTATAATCCCTACTAATTTGACTCATCACTTATAACTAATTCTCATCATTCACAAAAATCCTATAATTCTTTTCCATAACATCCCACTTATATAGATAACAACAATTCATGTTCAAAATTCATCATCTCAAGTTGATAACTTCTTCAAATATACCTAATTTCAGCTCGACATCATCTATACACTATTGATATTTCATTAACATCCAAAGGTAAGAGTTTTACAAATATTTAATGGACATTTCAAGCCACACTACATCAAAACCCAAAAATATTCAAATTTTTAATGAACGAGCAATCCTAAAAAAAAGGCTAAAACCTTGTGTTTTCCATAAATTAACTTAAAATACAAAAAGATGCAACTTTGGAGTAATGCCTCGGCTTTCGATTCTCTTGATCTCTTGCACATCACGTGAAGATGGGATGGAATGGGGGTGATCTTAAAAAATCTTGTAGTTAATAGTTTTATAATCGAGAAATAAGTAAAAAAAATTGAAGTATTCATTTCCATTGTAAAATTCACATTGAATCATAAAACACATATTTCCCAATTCTCAATTTTTCAAAAAATTTATACGCAACCCAAATCATGCATTCAATAAACTTGTCAACATATAAACACACAAAAATGGTTTGGGAGGTCCGTAAATAGAACAAACTAACACATTCCTACATAATGCTCTTGTGTTGTTGTAAACAAAACAAACTATCGCAATCCCATATTTTTCATAGTCGTGAACATAAGGTAGTTCGTGAAGTAACTCCATGCCACTAGTGGGCAGGTAGGAAAAGCCTTTAGTCGAAGTTCACTTGACATATAGAATGGACCAAACCAAACCCACAGCATGTATTTCATAATTTGCAAACATGTTGCCCAAAATGACACTTTTTCCAAAAAGTGATTTCATAAACCTAGTATCTTTTTTCAAATGTCATTTTCATATTCTTTTCGTAAATCATCGATACAATATTCACATACCATACATGTAGCACTTTCTTATAGCATTCTAAGAGCAATAAATGCACATTTATAACACAATTGAAAACATTTAACTTTCTTGATTTGGAAGAAACATTAATGGATTATTACTCAATTATAAAAATGTTGGATACTGAAAATTTTTCTAAATTACTTATTATTTGTTTAATTATTTACCTATGTCTTGTTTGTTTGTTTAATTATTTATTTTTATAATTGGTTCATTAATTTAGTGAGCCTAAGTAGAAATTAGAATTTTTAAATTAGCATGTTAGAATTAAATTAGAGTATCGTATTAAGAAGATTAAAGGAGTTAGTAGATGGATTAAATGAAAGGAGGGGCAAAATTGGAAAGGGTAAGTAAGTGAGGAGCAATTTTGAAATAATAAGCTAAAGTGTGTCTTAAAATTAGAAGAAGGAGAAGAAAGCAACGTGAAATAGAGAGGAAGAGAGAAAAACGTGGGAGAGAAATAGAAGAAGAAAAATCATGGGAGAAGAGAGAAGGGAAAGAGGAAGAATCATCTTGTTAAGGTAAGCTCCATGTTATTTTCATCTTGTTTGGTTTGAAAAAGGAAGTAGAGAAAATGGATTTTTGTGTTGGGAATGAATGTGGAAGAAGATGGTTTAAGGGAACCCATTTGATCTTAGGGTTTCTAAGCTAGGTTTTGGGTTTTCTAACTTAGATGGACTATGGGTAGGTTAGGTTTGAGCTTGAATTGTGTTAATTTCATTTTGTTTTGATTATGGAAATTTGGGGGATTTCCATTTAAATTGGAATTGAATGAGAATTTTTTGGTTGTGTTAGAAAATCAAGAACAACCTAACCAAGAGCAAGAGGAAGGGCACAATTGAATTTGGATTTTTAAAAGTTATAAGGTGGGTAAAATATTTATGGTTATTGTGTAAATGGTCAGTGTGCATATGTGTGTATGTATATGCTTGAATTGCTGAATTGTGAATTGCTATGATGTGTTTTATGTTATGTTATGCATTGAAAGATGTATGACATTTTGCTATGGTTAAATTATGAGTATGATCATGTCATGCCATTGAATTGTATCATGGAATTTTTGTATAAAGAAAAAGTATGAGAATATGAAATTATGAATGACTGAATTGAGTATAAGAGTTGATTATGTTTGGGCAAGAGTGGAACCTTTTCGTAGTCACGTGCACATCAACATAAAGCCTTCTTCCGGCTGCCTGCTTGTGGCACACAAGATTCGAAATGTGGACTCGTTTCATTCACGGAGTAAACTTTGATTTCTCTGTTTTTTTCCAGGAACCCCCGAGCCAATTGTTTGTGGATTTGCATTTTGATGTGTTAAGTTATGATGACATTTTGGAGTGTTATGCTTCGATATGAATTACATCCATTATGTTCTATGAGATGTGTATTGGAATTGTGAATGCTGAGATTTCATTGTTGGATTAAGACAAAACATGTATGCCTATTTGAATATTTATATATGTTTGATTGTGTGGCTCGTTGCCAATGGCTATAAATATATTAGCCACTAAGATGTGTAGCTCAACCCACAATTTTCCCTCCTCAGGTGTTGACCGAGAAGATTAGCGATCCTTGCAAGGCATTCGGAACTCCAAAATAGCTAGAAATCGCTTATACTAAGCTAGTGACTATTTTGGATAGCTCTATAGGCATATCACAGGTGAGCATCCTTTTGTATTTTTATTAAGTTTGATGTGTATGTTGATATGTAAGTAAAGCTTGTTTAAACATTCATTGTGTTTAGAAATGAGAATGAGAACTTGTGAAGTTCCTTTCTGTATGACTATGTTATTTTAAGGTTTGAGTATGATGGATGTGCTTATCTTTTGGTTGAGATTGCCAATTGTTGCTAGTGGTATAATAGTACATTAGAGTTGGAAAGCTTGTACGTGATGAATCATTAGAGTTGAGATTCAAGAATTAATGAGATGTATTTAGTAGTTAAATGGATATGAAGTGGTTTTGCATTAGAAGGGGTGAATTTGAGGAGATTATAAGAAAAGGGGATATTAGAATGGATTTAGGATCCATTGGAGGGGTCTTGGAGGGTGAAAATTTTTGTTTCACCCGACGGTTACACAGTCAGGTCGTGTATATTCACACGGGCAGTGTATTCCTGATGCTGAAAAATTGCCAGACCCTTGGGTTACATGGTCTGCTCATGTGAATTCACATAGTTCATGTTGTGAACCTCCAAATGAAATTGCTAGACCTAAAGGTTACATGGTCAGGTCATGTATATTCACACAAGTCATGTGTTCCTAATGCAGAAGCACAATCAGACCCAAAAGAACACGAGCTGCCCATGTGATTTCACACAGTATGTGCTTTGTCCAAATGATAGAATTTCACTTTAAAGTCTTCACAAAAGTTGTAGATCTAAAAGTCCTCGTTGAAACCGTATAAAGAATACCTTAATCCAATATCCCTAGTGAAAGTTATGTCAATTGTTCCGAGATAGGTACAACGTGATTGAGGACATAATTATGTTGGATTCTTTTGGCCATAACTTCATCATCCGACCTCCACATGAAGTGATTCTTGAAGCGATAGATTCCTAACACATTTTTCTACCTTTTCAAAAGAATTTGATAACCTTTGGTGTTAAATTCATAAAATTGAATTGAAGGAAGTGAGGGCTTATTGAAATAATCCTAAAAGGAAACCTGCTCATACTTTTTGACTCCAGATAGTTGGGCTCCGGGAACGGGGTCCAACACTCAAGCTCCCATGTCATCTTCTCGACCCTGTCGCTCTTACAAAGAACTTTAACCATGGGTAACTCCTTGGTACGTAATCTCTTTAACTGTCGATCCAAAATTTGAACTGGTTTCACCTCAAAACTCATGTCTTCTCTTAGCTCTACTGGAGGTATCTCCAAAACATGAGATGGATCCGATAAATACTTTTTAAACAGAGAGATATGGAATACATTATGGATCCTATCCAAGTCCAGTGGCAATTTCAACCAATACACCACAATCCTGACACACTCTAGGATGCAGAAAGGTCCGATATATCGGGGTTTTGTTTCCCTCGACTTTGAAATCTGATGATACCTTTCCATGGTGATATCCGAAGAAAAATCATGTCACCAACTGCAAAATCTAATGGTCATCGCCTCCTATCTGCGTAACTCTTATGACAATCTTAGGCAACTTTCATATTCTCTCAAATGATTTTTATCTTTTGAGTGGTGACTTCTATCAATTCGACTCCTTCAATTTTGACTTTACTAACCTCATCCCAACACAGAGGTGTTCTACATTTCCTCTTATAAAGTGCTTTATATAGTGGAATACCTATACTTGTTTGATATCATTTGTTATAAGCAAACTCTATCAAAGGCAAGTGCCAGTCCCAACTCCCTTGGAATTCCATCACATATGCTCTCAGCATGTTCTCCAGTGTCTGAATGGTCCTCTCTAACTGACCATTGGTTTGGGGGTGGAAGGCAGTACTAAACCTCAGTTTAGTCTATAAAGATTCCTGGAATTTCGGCCAAAATCATGAGGTGAATCTTGGATCCTTATCTGATATTATAGAAACTGGCACCCCATAAAGCTTCATATTTTCATCAATATACTACTTTGTCAATCTCTCCAATGAGTAGGTTGTATGGATAGGTAGAAAATAAGCAGACTTCGTCCATCTATCCACTATAACCCAAATAGCATCGTGACCCTTTGATGTACAAGAAAGTCTAACTATAAAATCCATTATCATATGCTTCCACTTCCATTCTAGAATAGGTTAAGATTGTAAAATACGTGCTAGTTTCTAATGCTCTGCCTTAATTTGTTTATAAGGAAGGCATCTGGCTACAAATTCCACTATCTCTCTCTTCATCCCTGGACACCAATAACTTTCTTTAAGAGTTCGATAAATCTTGGTGTTACCAGGATGTATAGCATAGGCCAAACTGTGAGCTTCCTCCAAGATAGCTCTCCTGAGACCCTAGTCATTTAGCATACAAACTCTGTCTTTGAAGATTAACAACCCATCTTCTCTCAGTGTGAACCCTTCAGTCTCTTCGGATGGCAATTTCTCCTGAATGACTCTTAACTCGGGATCATCGGCCTGCGATCTCCTGATTTCATCAAATAATGTCGGTCGAACTTCAAACTGTGCTAGCAATATTCCGTCATCCTCTGCCACTAAGAGTCCAACGTCAAGGCTCTGCAACACTCATCAAATGTGTCATATAAGGATTTTGCCTAACAGTTACTGTCGAACAGGACTTACAACTCAATGCATCAACTACCACATTTGCATTTCCCAGATGATAGTCCATTATTAAGTCATAATCCTTAATCAATTCCAACCATCTTCTTTGTCTGAGGTTTAGCTCCTTCTGTGTCAATAGGTACTTCAGACTCTTGTGGTCAGTGTATATACGACAAGTCTCGTCATAAAGATAGTGTCTCTAAATCTTAAGTGCAAATACTACTACTGTGAGCTCCAAATTATATGTAGGATTATTTACCTCGTGCTTCTTCAACTTTCTAGAAGCGTATGTGATCACTCGCTAAGCCTGCATAAGTACACAGCCAAGTCCCTGATGACTGGCATCACTGTATGCCTCATACCCAACCCCTTAGGTATATAGGGTGAGAACTGGCGTAGAAGTCAATCACCTCTTCAGCTCCTAGAAACTCAACTCGTATTTGTCATCCCAATGAAATTTTATCCCCTTCTAGTAAGCCTCGATAAAGGGACTATAAGTATTTAGAAACTATCAACAAATCTCCGAAATAACCAGCTAACCTCAGTAAGATGCGGACTTCTGCCACACTTTTGGGTTGTTCCCACTTAAGTATAGATTCCACTTTCTTCGAGTCCACAAAAATACCGTCCCTAATACCACATGCCTAAGGAATCCTATTTCTCTCAGCCAAAATTTACACTTTGAAAACTTCGAATATAACTATCTTTCGCGAAGTATATGTAATACAATCTGGAGATGTCTAGCTTGCTCCTCTCCATCCTTAGAACAAATCAAAAGATCAATAAACACTATGATAAATTGATCTAAATAAGGATCGAACACCATGTTCATAAAATTCATAAATACTACAGGTGCATTTGTCAATCCAAACGATGTCACCAAGAATTCGTAGTGTCCATACCTTGCCCGAAAAGCAGTCTTGTGCACATCATTCTCATCAATCTTCAATTAATGGTACCCAGACCGCAGATCTATCTTTGAGAATACTATAGCTCCTCTTAACTGATCAAACAAATCATCGACCCTAGGAAATAGATATTTATTCTTGATGGTAACCCTATTTAACTGTTGATAATCAACACATAAGTGGAGGGTCCCATCCTTCTTTTTGACAAACAATACAGGTGCTCCCTACGGTGAATGACTTGGTGTGATGAAGTCCTTGTCTAATAACTCTTGTAGTTGAATCTTCCACTCTTTCAATTCTGCTAGTGCTATGCGATACGGTGGTATAAATATTGGTGTTGTCCCCGGGACCAATTCAATAGTAAAATCAAACTCCCAATCAGGTGGCAATCTAGTTAACTCCTTTAAAAAGACATCGGGAAACTCGCACATAATAAGGACATCTCTCGGTTTAACCCTATGTGCGGAAGTGTCAATCACATGTGCGAGGTATGCCTGGCACCCTTGAAGAATCAACTTCTTAGCCTTGATCACTAATATCAAACATCTCGGGAATACTCATCGATCACTAGAAAATTTAATTGGGACTCCACCCTAAATGTTGGGCACCCTGCCCTCGTAACACACATGCCCGACGTCCTAAGTAACATCTGAACACGCATCTCACAAGGGTAGCTTGCTCACACCAGTCAGTCATAAAAATCACAAATTGTATTCTTTAGAAAAATTTTAGCTCTATGTCTTTAGTTTGTTTTGAAACAAGAACCATCTCATTAGAAGCTCCATAGATCAAGATATGATTAAAAAGCCAAAGTATGTTCATTACCAATTCATCCTCTTCCAACTGATTCCCTCACTTTCTTTTCATCAATGTTTTTCAATCAATACCAAAGGCTATCAATTTTTTAGGGAGAGATATACAAATGTGTTAGAAATCTATTGGTTTAAGAATCAAGTCATTTGGAGGTTAGATGATAAAGTTATAGCCAAAAGAATCAAACATGGTCAGGTTTGGGAAAACCTTCGCGTGCACGATCGTGACTTCCCATGCAAAGTTGATGAAATGGCAGAATTACCCTTGAAGTTATGAAGTGCAATCGCACCACGACCCTTGCAATTACACCAGTGTGCAAATAGCATGGCTCCTGGCCAAACAGCCCGAGTGCGATCGCACCACACACTATCGCGATCGCACCTTGTTCTTCCTTAGATCCACAACTTCGGTCGCACTCAAGCCATTATTCCTCACAGTCGCAGCAGATGCCTTTTTCCTTGTTTCTTTTACCAACTTTTCTCATCTTTGTTTTCGGTATTCTCTTCTTCTCTCCCTTCAATTTATGTTTTCTTCCTCTCTAAGGCATTCCTAATGGTTCCTATATCCATTCTAACATCACATTCACTCATAATCTTCCTAAATTCAACTCTTCTAGTGCAATATCACTTCATATCAATTCAAACACCGAGTTTATTTCATTAAACTCTTAAATATCAACACAATTGATTCATCACATACAACGAATTCTCATCATTCATACATTCCTATCCTTTTTCCATAACATATCTCTTAACTTCAATATCCAAAGATTTCATACTCTATATCATTGGAAAGTGAAGAAGATAAACTACAACTTTCAAAGACAACTTTGTCTAAATCAGCTTAGATTAATACAACTTTTTCCTTGAAGTCATAACACAGATTTTAACCCTATGAAATGCTTCAAAATTTAATGTGAAAAATTGGAAAGTCATGAGCCAAATATAAATATATTTCATTAACATCAAAAGATAAGAGTTTAATAAAGCTTTAACGGGCATTTTAAGCCATAAAACATCATGTCTCAAAATCCCAAAATACAAAAGATACATGAATGAGTAAAACATGGAATGCAGCTAAAGCCTTGTGTTTACATAATCAATTTGAAAATACAAAAGTCTGAAAATTCGAAGTGATGCCGTGATTCTTTATTACTTGGTCTCTTGCTCATCACCTGAATATGGGAAGAAGAATAGGGGTGAGCTTAAAAGCTCATGGGTAACAAGTTTATAATCGGAAACAAGAAAAAACATTAAAAGTGCTCAATGTCATAATCACTTTGCATCAAAATCCATAAAACACATAGTTCCAAAATTCTCACATTATCAAACAATTCATAAGCAACATAAGTCATACATTCATCAAACTTGTCAACACATTCTAAACACATAACGTACTATCACAATTCCACATAATGGTTTTATGTAGTCGTAAACATGAAGGAGTCCATGAAGGATCTCCGTGCCATTAGCGGGCAAGCAAGAGAAGCCTTTAATAAAGTCAAAGTGCATTTGACATAACAGAACGGACTACCACAAATGCACATAATCATGCATTTCACATCTTGTAACGTATTGCTCATAATGGCACATTTCCGAAACATGATATCATAAACATGACATATTTTTAAAAACTATTTTCACATTCTTTCCATAAATTATCAACACAATTCATATACCAAACATATAGCAATTTCTCAAAGCATTTAAAGAGCAATAAATTCACATTTATAAAGTAGTTGAAAACATTAAATTCCATTTATTTGAAAGAAACATTAATGGCTTATTTACTCAATTATAAACATGAAACCCACTTTGAATTTCTTGCTTAAAATTTTGCTTAATTATGCCTCTCCTCTTGCTCCTCTTGCCCTTCTTGATTTCCTTCAACAATAACAAAAATCTCGTTCGATAGGAATTCAAATTGAAAACCTAAAGAACACGCATTCACTAAAATTGATCCTAGAATGCTTAAATCCATGCATTTCTTAAGCCTCATGTTGAGAAACGAGTGGAAGTGAGTTGCTAATTGTTGATCCAGGATGATGTCAATATGTAGGTTAAATCGAGCTAAACACGTTGAAGAAGAGCTATATGGGAGATAACCCATGAATTAGGATATATTTCATTTTATGTTATTTTCTTTTCATGTTTCTTAGTTATTTTAGTTATTATTAGTTTTATTTTCTTTTATCTTTTCATCACTTTTTTTGCTTATGTTTTGTAGAATATTAGTCTCATATTGTATGGATCCAAATCAGAAAATCATCATAATCAAGAAAGTACCAAAATCCATCTCACTTATTTTTCATGCTTATATTGTGTACATTGAGGACAATGTACACTTTCAGTGTGGGCATGGTTTAATGAACTTTTAACTTATTTCTTCAAGTTTATTATAATCCTAATTATAAATTTTATTAACTAATGTTTTGATTTGGTTTAATCTGTCCATAAATACCATATATTGTTGTTGAATATTGACTTGAATTAGCGTGCAATAGGTTGATGGTTAGAATAAAATTAATTTTTAAGTCTTATTTTTCGTAATCATTGAATTTTCAAGTTAAATGAAATTTACATACTATTTACAAGTATATGTACCCTATCTTTTTCGTGAGCTTTTGAACCTAAAGAGAAAATTTTCAGAAAAAAAAAAACTCTTTTTATTCTTTCATATGTGTTATCATGTATAGTAGGATAATTCTAAAACTTGCTTTATTATGCATATTGAGACCATATTTGTGAAAAGGCATTAACATGATAAAGGCTCCTAGATTAGCTAACTTGTTGAAGCCTAATTTACCTTTAAGAATAACCAAGTTGAGCCTTAGCCTTTTCATTGCTTAAACCCAAATTATAAACCTTTATCCTATTTTTCTTTGAAGACTTTTTATTATTTTGAACCTTAAAGGTTATTTTCATTATTTGTTTGTCTTAAACTTGAACTTTTGAATGGTCTAATAGTTCTTAAAATGTGCTACATGATCAAATTGCTTGAAATTGTTTTAAAAAAGAAAAAATTGAGCCTAAGAAAAGTATAAAGTTCTAGTAGTTTTGTAATGAAAGGACTAATGTGTATTATGAATAATTTTCATGTAATTTCTTAAATTTCCTTCAATTTTACCCTTTTAATTACCCCATTCATACCTTACCTAAGCCCCATTACAACCTACAGAAAGACCTTTTGATTTTTGTTTCTAGTTTGTACATAAGTGGTGAAGATGTGAATTTACTGAAGGCATATGGTAAGAATTCTACTATGCATTGATTAAAAGTTTTGATGTCTTTCATCCTAAACACTTAAGCGTATTGAGTGAAATCCTAGTGAGGGTGTAAAGAGGTAGGCTTTTGATTTCAGTGTGATTGTTGATGTGATTATTATTAATATTACTTAGGAAGTTAATTTTATGACAACTTGATTCTAATTGAACGTTAATTTGATTCAATAGGATATGTCAATGTATAGTATGAATGGACAGGTTAAAATTGATGCTGGATTAATGTTGTAAACTTATAATTTTGATTATGGTTTGTTTAAGGATAAACAAAAACTTAAGTGTGGGGATATTTAATAGATGGTTAATTGACTATGTTTTTACCCCATATTTAATGTATTCTTGCTTGACATTTTATAATTTTGATGTATATTTGGTACTTAATTTGTTTAAAGTGTGTTTTTAGGTTATAATTGCTTGTATGGACTTAAAGGAGAAGAAACAGGATGAAAACACGACTGAAACGGGAAAAATAACAATCTAGAAGAAATGCAAGGCCGTGCATTTTCGAGATATCTGACAGACTCTGATTATGCACGTTTCTGTTCACGACTATGCACACGAATATGCATAACCCAAAAACCTAGATTTTCATATAAATTGGACATCGCGAAGATGATTATAGGAGGAGGTGGCAAGCATCATTTTGGAAATTCTAGAGACAATTTCGGAGGCAATTTTGAACTAGAAGAGCAAGAGATACAAAATTGTTTTTAACAAATCCACCAAAATACAATATCAAACATCTACATCATCATAATACATGATAAAGAACACCTAGGGAGATTTAAAATTATGATTCCGTTGTTTTCGATTCAAGTTTATGTATATATGTTTCTAATTTTGTATTTGACAATATGTAACTAATTATTTCATTAGTGTCTAGGTTAGATGAAACCTATTTCGATACTTTAACATGTGTTGATTGTTTTGTTAATGTAATTGATCGATTGATTGTTGCGATCCAATTATTTGTTTTATTTATGTTCTAGTAATCTTAATTATTAGAGCATAATCTGATTTTAAATGTAGCAATTGAGAAATCCTAGGTTTGAATAGATCCACGGTAATTGGAAAGAGTTGATTTCAACATTAAAGATCGGATAACATAAATATTCTAGATTAGGGTCAAACCTAATAAAGGGATTCATAAAACATTAACACAATCCTATAAGATTTAACCTAAGTAATTTGGTTAGAGACCTTAGGATTAGTTGTCAGTAGACTTAAGGTCAGTTACTAGTATACCATAAGAATCTGTATGGTCTAAATAATCAACAACATAATGGTAGTATAAATGATCAATCAGTTAAGGGTTAGATATTAATTACTCGATATCAATAATTTCCTAGCGATTCCTGAATTCTTTTTTCAATTTCATTTCCTATTTTCTTTTACTTAGTTTTATTTTCTTTTTATTAAAAATCTAAAGTCAATTCTTAGGCTAGATAATAGGGGAATGTTAAGTACTAGTATTCATAGTCTTCTGGGGATTGACCCGTACTTATCGGTACTAGCTACAACTATGATGTGCACTTGCGGTTTATTACAATATTGACTCAAAATAGGTTAATGAATGGTTTGTCTATTTAAGAACATATTAAGTCCTTCGAACTCTCATATATCTCCCTCGTGCATATGATTAAGCTAACCTTCAACCCAAAGTCCAACTCAAGCTGTCTTTTGGTCTTACACCTGTATCTTGTATCTCGTTGAAGATTTTCACTAATGTGCACTAATGCACGTGAACTCATTGGTCAAGACTCGTCAATGCCTGCACGTTTCCCCTATTACGACTTATAGGTCTGACAAACCATCCTTTCTAGAAGAACTCATCGCTCTTATCAAAATAATCCATGAGCACTCCTCTGAATGTGGTTCCCTTGAAAATTCCTTAGTGATTAACATATCTCTAACATACCATTTTCCTTCTTCAACGGGTTTGTCCTTATTTTTATTAGAATGCTCCTTCACAAGGCACATTACGCCCAACATAGCAAGCTTATTAAGGTAGACTTCTTCCATCGAGTCTTCACCTACTTCTCATTGATCTATTGTGACCATGAAATTCTTTTACTCTTTACCCACATTCTATTTTAGGGATTCAAGAGCAAAATGTGGCCCTTGACAAATGAAACAAGCAATATCTCTCTTTTTTTTTGTTTCTTGAACTTGCATTGAGAAGATTCACATCCCTTCTCGTTATCTTTCTCCAAGCCATTCTGTGTCCTACCATTTTTCTAGCCCTCATTTCTATTTCAAATTGTTGGTGCCATTTGGAGATCTACCAAGACATTCATAGCCACTATTATGCTTAGGAGGTCTTTCACGTTCTATCTCCAAAGCTCCAATTGTGCCCAAACTTACAAATCACTTATGAAGTTGAACAACTTGTCTTCCTTAGATATGTTCTACATGTTCAACATCAAAGATGTGAATTTAATCTTATACTCCCATATTGAGCCATCTTACTTTATCCTTTTCAAAGTTTCTTTTGTGAGCCATAAAGTGTTGTTGGGGAGGAACTAGTCTAGTAGCTCGTTCTTCATCTTCTCCTAAGTGTCAATGAGAGGTTTACTATCACTGATGTTATAGGAGGTTCTCGTTCTCTACCATAACTTTGCATCCTCTACCATATACACAGTCATGATCAGCACCTTTTCCAAATCAAATGCCTTTGCCATTACAAAGTATTGCTTCATTTCCCACAAAAATATTTTGAACTCCTTAGCATTATGCTTTTCATAAAAAAGTTGGGGATCTCGTATCTTCATAAAAGTGCTTTCGGTATGGCCAACATCTTATGTTAAATGACACGCCTTAGGATTGTGATCTCCAATCTAGAATCTTCTTGTGCCTTCATCAAGCCCACTATTTGATGTTGCAACTATTGGATCTACGACTCCAAAATCTCTAATTGAGATGCATAAGAAGTGACCTCTTCCTCCCATCGAGGAATTGACTCTGTAAGTGCCTTCACCTTGTTGACACGCTCTGTCAAATTGTTGTCTCCCACTATATCAATATTTTGGCTTTGATACTAGTTGTTACAAATTTTTTCTTAGACACCAAACTTGTACTAAAGTCATACTTACTCCTTTAAACGACAATCTCACTTAGGTCTGATTAAGAAAGACTCAACCTTCTTACCTGATTGTTGGCTAACAAAACTTTTTTCTTAAATGTCTCACGACCCTCGTAGTATTTAACTCTCACACTTAAGTAAGAATATTACAAAAGTATTAAATAATCATTGGCAATAATAAACACACAAGAACTACAGTAAAAACCAACTTTTATTACGTCCCCAAAAGTATATAAAGGTATACTCTCTCTTAGTTTGTTCCCTTCCCCTCTATTTCTACCATGGAACAAGGCTCAAATAAGCTATTTATAGGCACCTTTGGTTTTATAATTTTGAATCCTAATAAAACTGAACCAACTTGATCACTTCTATCCTTATTAGATTACATCACACTAACCAATTGGATAACACTCCCATCCAAATAAGATTCTATGTAAAGGAATTAGTTACATCATAACTAACAAGATAAGAGATAACATTTAATTAGGAAAGATACATCTATATCTATGAAGAACTCCACTATCTTTAAATGATCCTTCCACATGGTCTTTTTCTTTTATAGCTAAAGTATATTGATGGCGTGTGGTGGTTTGAGGTGTCTGGAAGTAAAGGTTACGGTGTTTAGGGATAATGATTGAAGTTTTGTAAAAATTGGACTTTCTCGAGAATAAACAAATAGGCAAATGTAAGGAGAATTTCGGATAAATGGTTTGGAATTTGGAGGAGATTATTGAAGCAAAATTGTAGAATAGGATGTGGGATACAAATTTGGTGAAGGAATTGTGACAATCTAATGTTTAGAAAAAAAGTTATAAATTTTCTTGTTAGACAGGTTCTGGATTAGGAAAGTGCTAAAGCTACGGGCTCAATAGTTAAACAATTTCAAAGTGTGTTTCTGGGCAAACGGCTAGGCATTTTTTGGTAGTTATTGAGGCTAAATTGAAGTTCAAGAAGTGAACTACAACATTGAAGAGGAATTTTGTCGAAATGATGAGCAGTGAAAAAGAAAAAGAAATGATTTTTCTTGTGTTGGATGTTCTGGATTAGGAACCTAGGTAGATTTTCAGGAAATGATGCAAAAGGGGTTGATGTGAAGAATTTGACTGAAATGGAGGTTTAGATGAATGAAAGGGAAAGATTAGGTGAATAAGGAAAGGTAATTGAGTGTTTTTGGACTACACACAAAACCCAATTGATAGTTTTTGGAAACTAATAAAACCCAAATAAAGATGATAACTTGCAAAAGCAAATCTCTCTCACGAATTTAATTTGATATTCTTTTCTTAAATGTAAGAGAGCTTTACATCACTATATATAAGGAAATAAGGAAAACAAAAAGGATTGATGGACAACCACATAATTCAGTTTCTCACCAGCCATTAAGTCACCATAAAACAAAATTAATAAGGAAATAAAATAAACATAACTCAAGATAATAAAAGGCCTAATCATAAAGAAAATAAAACAACATAAAGAAGGAGAATTATAGTCTTTATTTATTTCTCAAATTCAGCCAGACCTAGGAATGAAATGGGCTGCATTTGGGCCTCAAATTGGGCTGTAAATTAAGTCTAACGCACGTAAAAATGTACAGCACACATTGAACTTATTGACCGGAACAATTGATGCAGGTTGAGCTTCAAAATGAAGTGCTTTGTGAATTCCGAATGGCCTTAACAAAACTA
>JANSVA010449089.1:0-16906 GCA_025504915.1 Erythroxylum reticulatum | reverse complement strand
ATCTTAAGTTTTCTAACCTAGATGGACTATGGGTAGGTTAGATTTGAGTTTCATTTGTGTTTATTGTGATTCTATGACTTTTTCTGAAGTTTGTAAATTTTATTGGGATGTTGGTTTTGAATGGAACCTTGGTTGTGTTAGGAAACTAAGGGAATCCTATCCAAGAGCAAGGGGAAAGGCAAGCTTGAGTTGAATTTCAGCAAGCCTATTAGGTGGGTAATGTATTTATAATTATTGTGTAATTAGGCAAATTCTTGCCTATGTGTGTGTATGTGGTTTTGATTAAAATTGATATGCATAAGATTGAAATAATTGTGAATACTTGGAAATGCATGATGCATTATGGTTATGTTATACCTTGAAAAAGGTTATAACATTTGAAATTGAATGAAAAGAAGAAAAAGCATGAAAATATAAGAATATGATGAAATGAAAGAAGTATGAGAGTGCAAATTGTGATTGACTAAATTGAGCATAAATTTGATTGTGTTTGTGTGAGAGAGAAACCGTTTCATAGTCACGTGCACGTCGACGTAAAGCCTTCTCCTGGCTGCCTGCTTATGGCACACGAAATCTGAAAAGTTGATTCGTTTTGTTCACGGAATAAACTTCAGTTTCTCTGTTTTGTTTACGGAACCCTCGAGCCAATTGTTGTGCATTGCATCTTTAGATGTTCAAGTATGGTGCATAAGAAAGTGTTATATGTAATGGATGAAGTTTATGTTGTATATTAAGTTTGAGTTATATTGATCAATGTTTAAATTGCTTGAATAAAGTACAAATGCTAGAATTGCTAAACATACATATACATATGCTTGAATATGTGGCCAATTGCCAATAGCTATATATATATATTAGCCACTGAGCTGTGTAACTAACCCCATTATTCCCTCCTCAGGTGCATAGCGAGAAGACCTTGAAGACTACCCAAATCTGATACCCATAATGAGGGTTATTCAAATGTCCCCAAAATAGGTTTAATATAGTTAAAGGCAAGTACTGTTTTTCGTCAAATATCTTCGAATGTTTGGGTTCCGAAAATGGGATCCAACATAGGATCTATAAGATGTCATAACCAAAATGATGTGTTTACATATATGCATTAGAGAATGCATAGTTAGGAGAATGTGTGGGCTTGCATGATGGATGGTTATGGGCTTAGGCCCAATTTAATTGGGTAGTCGATATCATGCTAAGTAGTTATAGTAACTATATGTGTATATATATGAGTTATATGTATAAGATCATCTAAGTTAGATGTGACCTTAGTCAAACCCCTCTCTTAGAATATTAAAACTAATGCCTTCCTTTAATATAGCGAGAACCAGAGTCCTTTTAAAGTTAAGGTTGTTGGGTAAACTCAAGCCCGCTTTACACAGATATGTTCGAACCATGGAAATGGGATTTCCAGATTAATGGGTCGGTTTTAACTAAAAGCGTTGGTTTGTTGGGTAAACCTAAGATCAACGTAGACAAAGGCAAAGTTGGGTTATGTACATTAGATGTATATGTGTGAAGAGTTGATAGCCCAATAGGTGTGCACACATCAACAGTTAATAACACTAGATTCGATAGTTGCATTGGAGATACAATTGGTAAGATCAATTCCTATCGGTTGAACTAAAGTGGCTTATTGGGCCAACCCAATGTCATTCTTAGGGATATTAGATATCAACCCATTAGGAGAATTTCTCTATGAGTTCTCTCGGATTTATATTGAGGGCTATGAATTTATGAAAAATAGTGGGAGCCATAATGCGTGTTATTAAATTCCTTATAGACATACATTTAAGTACATTATAATTTTTCTCTCTTTGACGATAGGTTACTATTGCCCAAGTCAACACCATGAGTACTAGTGTGAATCTAAGATCATTGATGGAAGCTAACAAGTTGACTGGACTAAACTTCCTTGACTAACTTAGGAACTTGAGAACAATTCTCAAGTCCAAGAAGCTTTTTTATGTCTTGGAAGAACCACTTCACGATCCCCCTATTGCTGATGCTTCTGATGATAATCAAAGGGCATATAGGAAACATCTCGATGATAGTGAGATGGCTAGTTGTATTATGATAGCCACTATGTCAACGGAGTTGTAAAAGCAGCACGAGGCTATGAATGCTCATACTATAGTCTATCATCTTAGGAAGCTCTTTAATGAGCAAGCAAGGTCCGAAAGGTTCGAGACTTCGCGATTGCTTTTCCACTCTAAGATGGTTGAGGGGACATCTTTAGTGCAGTACGCACTGAAGATGAATGGATACATTGAGCGGTTGGCCTCCGTGGGTTTTCTTTTAGATCATGAATTGCATATTGACTTAATTCTGATGGGTTTAATTGATAGTTGCTCACATTTTGTTCTTAACTATCAAATGAGCAATATATCCAGCACAATTTTCGAGCTAGTCAACATGCTAAAGGCAGTTGATCAATTTGTTCGCAAGGACAAGGTTGTGATGCTGGTGGACTCTTTTAGTTTGAAGAAAAAAAGCCAAAAGAAGAAGAAGTCCGTAGGGCTTAGGGGAGGTATTAAGAAAGCAAAGAAGACTGACTCGAAGGGAACTTGCTTCCACTATGGTAAGGGTGGCCACTGGAAAAGAAACTGTAAGGCCTATCTAGAGTCCTTGAAGTAGAAGAAGGCATCTGATGACTTTTAGACCTAATACATACTGATGTATATGGTCCGATGTTTATATATGCCAAAGGTGGTTTCGTATACTTCATTACCTTTATTGATGATCATTTATGATATGGGTGTACATATCTTAAGAGATCTAAGTTTGAAGCTTTTGAAAGGTTCAAATAATTTGGAAATGAAGTTGAGAAACAACTTGGGAGAAGTATTAAATCACTTTGATCAGATCGAGGTGGTGAATACTTAAGCAAAGAGTTTTTAGATTATCTCAAGAATAATGGAATATTGTCTCAGTGGACTCCACCTTACACGCCACAACACAATGGCGTGGCTGAGAGGAGAAACTGAACCTTATTAGATATGGTGATATCTGTGATGGGTTTAACGGATTTACCAAAATCCTTTTGGGGGTATGTACTCGAAACTTTTATTTATGTATTAAACAGAGTCCCATCCAAATCAATTAATATTACTCCATATGAGATGTGGAATAACAAGAAACCCTATCTTTCTCATATGAAAGTTTGGGGTTGTCTTGTTTATATGAAGCAGATTCAGTCAGATAAGCTTGAACCTAAATTTGATAAGTGTCTGTTTATAGGATATCCTAAGGAAATTATAAGATATCAATTATACTATGTTTCAGAAAAAAAAGATGTTTGTTTCAAACATGCTGTCTTTTTAGAGAAAGAGTTTCTTTTAAGAGAAGATAGTGGGAGCAAAATTGAACTTTTGGAAGTTCAAGATGCTCAAATAGACGTAGATCAACTGCCTAGAACCGATACTATTATTTATGAATATGAAACAATAGTTCAACCTTCTGACACATAAGAAGTTCATAGATTAGGTAGGATACGTCATATTCCCGAGAGATATGAATTTCTTATAAGTGAACTTAATGACGTATTGCTTATAGAAGATGATGAGCCTACTACCTATGAAGAGGTTATGAAGAGTTCAGAATCTAAAAAATGGCTTCAAGCTATGAAATTTGAAATAGATTCCATATAAGAAAACCAATTATGGAATTTGGTTGATCCACCTGAAAGGATAAAACCTGTAAGGTGCAAATGGGTCTTCAAGAAGAAAACTGACATGAAGGGTAATGTAGTTACCCATAAAGCTAGGCTTATAGATAAATGTTATCGTCAAAGGCAAGATGTTGACTATGATGAAACATTTAGCCCAATAGCTATGCTTGAATCCATTAGGATACTCCTAACCAATGCCGCTCATTATGATTATGAGATATGGTAAACGGAAGTGAAGATGACTTTCTTTAATAAAAACCTAACTGAGGATGTGTATATGACACAACCTGATGGTTTCATATCCATAAGTGGAGAAAAGGTATGTAAGCTTTAGAAATCCATTTATGGATTAAAGCAAATATCCAGGAGTTGGAATATGATGAGACAATTAAAGAGTTTGACTTCTCACAAAATCTGGATGAGCCGTGTATGTATAAAAAGGTTAGTGGGAGTGCAATCGTGTTCCCTGTACTGTATGTAGATGACATATTGCTAATAGGAAATGATATCTCAGCTTTGCAATTGGTCAAAATTTGTTTAGCTAAGAGCTTGTATATGAAAGAGCTTGGAGAAGTAACTTATATTTTGGGGATAAGGATCTATAGAGATATATCTAAGAGGTTGCTTGGTCTTTCTCAGTATATATACATAGACAAGATGTTACAGAAGTTTAGCATGGAGTAGTCCAAAAGAGGTTATCTTCCTATGGTATATGGGATTACACTTTCTAAATCTATATGTACAAAGAAACAATATGAGAGGAATAACATGAGTTTGATTCCTTATGCTTTGTCTATAAGATCAATCATGTACGTAATGTTATGTACTAGACCCAATGTATCGTATGCTCTAAGTGTTACGATAAGATACCAGTTAGACATTAGTGAGGGTCATCAAGTGGTTGTCAAGAATATCTTTAAGTACTAGCGAAGAACTAAGGATGTATTCTTGGTATATAGAGAAGGTGATCTAGTGGTAAGCGGGTATATTGATGTCAATTTCCAATCCGATAGGGATGATTCCAGATCCCAGTCCATATATGTATTCACACTAAATGTTGATGCAGTCAGTTGGAAAAGTTCCAAATAAGTGACGACTATTGATTCAACGATAGAGGCAGAGTACATTGCAGCTTCAAAAGTGGTAAAGGAAGTAGTTTGGATCACAATGTTCATTATGGAACTTGGTGTGATTTCAAGCATTGCTAACCTAGTGCAATTGTCTTATGACAACAACGGGGCTATAGCGTAGGAAAAGGAATTGAGGTCTTATCAGAAGTTTAAATATGTACTCAAGCACTACCATTTGATTAAAGAAATCATTGGTAGAAATAATATCAAGATAGAGAGAGTTCTCGCTGATCAGAATGTAACTGATCCATTGACTAAGCCTATTTCCTAAAAGAGTTTTGTGTCACATGTACACACCTACGGTGTAAGGCCCTAAATTGTACCCTAGTTGGAATGTTACGTGCTTATGAAAGTACATATATGATAGGTGTTAAAAAATTATAATATGATTGAGAATTACATATGACTTGAATTTTAGGTTTAATGGATCTTACTTAGTGAATTGGAATTAATTGATACCATTAGAGAATTGAGGTATTAAAAATTACATTTGGACTAGGAAAATTTTCAAGTGGCAAGATAAATTGGTATATGAAAATTGAAATGACTAAGCCTATAAGTTAATGACATTTGGCATAGTTGATGCACTGATAATTGGCAACATTGGTTGAGTGACAAGTGGCCTAATTAAATTGTGACATTTGGAAGCTTCATAGAAGAACATGTTTGCTAGCTAGGTAGAGGTCATATGGCTTGTGTCTTTATGTAATAAGTGGCCCTAGAGTAAGATGAGTCATCTTCCACATGGCATGACCTTATGCATTGGCTAGTTTCTGCCGTAATTCTTCCTTCTTTGCTCATTTTCTCCACCGAAACTCTCTCATTTCCTCTCAATAACTTCTGGAATTTTTCTTGAATTGGGATCATCTTCACTTGAAATCCTTGAAAGTTACTACATCAAGAAAGCTACTTTATACTACCTTTTATGTTTTTATCATCTTAGTGTTAAGATCATCTTACATCTACCTAGATTTCAGAAGTGTTTTGGTTGCATGAAGGGCTGGTTTGGTTAGTTCTTTGAAGAAGGAACTTGAAGGCATTTGGTTAAGGGAATTCTAAACTTGATAGCTTGTATTAAGACAAGCTTTATGATAGTTGAATCGGTATGAAATATATGTTAAGAAGATGATAAATGAATGCTAGAAAAATGATCCTTGTATGATAACTTCTAGTTTGGTTTTGATGTGTGGAAGACATGGATTCGTAAGTTACTTAATGAATGATTTTTGAATTAGTTTGGACATGAATTTGATGAGTTATTGAAGCATGAATAAGGTAGAATTGAAGGAAATTGATGGTTTTTGGTGAAGTTGTGTCGAATGGGAGGGACGAAGTCAAGTTTTGGAAACAAATTGGAGATTGTGGGTGAGGTTCACTCATCCATCAATCGTGGGATTTATAAGGCTTATTCCCACAGTTGTGGGAAGTACTTACGAAGGAGAAGAGATTGGTTTTGGGCAATTGTTGGACCATATAAGGTTAAGGTACTTTATAATAGTTTAATTAGACTTAATTAAGGTGTAAAATGAACCTAGTTTGATGTGGAATAAGTTCATTAAAGGTTGTATAAGATTTGAATTTTTAATTGAAGTAATAACTTAAAAAAAGGTGTTATTAGATAACAAAGTATCTAATTTTGGAACTTATAAGTTGTTAAAGGAATGAAGTATACTTATGAACACAAATGTGTTTTTAAATGATAGAAGTGGTGTATTAGTTATAAATGTTTAAGAATTGGGAACTTAGGTAAGTACATGTAAAGTATTTAATGTGTTTAGTGGTACATTATTACTAATGCTTATGTTTATAAGGCATGAAAAATTTGAGTGAGAATGAATGGGTTCAATTTAAGCATAAGGAAATGAATTCATACTTATGCATTATTTCACAATCATGTGATTATGATATCATGTTAACTCCAGACCATTAATTGTCCGAGGAGTTTGATAATTGGGATTGTATTAGAAGTGCTTTCTAATTGTGTGAATATACATAATGTGTGATGCCTCAATACATTTATTGATGCTTTAATGCATATGTTTGTATTTGTAAGGCATTTTAAGTTTGATGAGATGAATAAGGTCATATGCTATGCACTACATCATTTACATGAAATTTTTGAAATCTGAAATGGTTTATTGTAAAACTGTTAAATCCTAGTCGTGGGTAAATAGGCATGCCTAGAAGGGTTTGCAGCTGCTCCTGTAACTTGACACTAAGGTGTCCTCTGATTATTGACACTGCGGTATCCCCTGATTATTGACACTAGGGTGTCCTCTAATTATTGACACTAGGGTGTCCACTGATTATCGACAATACAATGTCCCCTGATTTAGAGACATAGTCTCTCCTGTTTTAGATACCAATCATGGTATCTTCTATTCTTGTCCCGTTACCCACTTTTGTAAAAAGGATTATTAGTATAACTTATTTTTTATTCTAATACATGTTCAGTTTTGATAAAAATAAGTTCTGTTTTGTTCTGATATAAGTCATATTTTGATCTAAAAGGATTATATCCTATCTAATATTCAATTATGATACTTGTACATTATGTTATGATATTTATGAGTTTTGTTCTGATGTAAGAATGTTCTATATTGATTGATGAATCATATTTTGTTCTGAGACATAATGTTTGGATTAATCTGTATTATGAATAATTAAAGATTATTGTGATATGATTTGAATTTGTATATGAATGTTAGACGACTGTTAGAAACAGTCACCATTATGCATTATGTTTAGTTATTTCTCCACTAAGGTATATGCTTAACACGGTGATTTTGTCTCTAGGTAGGTCCTAATAAGAAAGTAAAAGATCGAGACAAGGACTACTGCAGTGGCCAATGAAGAATGTATTCTGTTTTAGAATTTGATTTGTTTTGAAAGATGTATAATTGTGTTTTTGAGTTGTATTTGACAATATAAGACAATTTATATTTTGTTTAATGGTTTGTAATAACCTTATTACAGGATGGATTATGTGTAAGACATGTAATTTGATAAGTTCATTATATATGATGATTGTTATGGTTTGTTTACAGCAACATATGATATGTGTTGTATGTTTGCTTGGGATTCTGGGAATGCATGTAATGAATGTTTAATATGTTTTTGAATGTTTCAGTTCTATTTTGTATGACACTTGTATATCCCAGGGGCTATATAGGTGTTATATATGGTATTAGATATCAAGGCGATTGACTTTAGTGCAAATGGGAGTTTGTTAGAGAATTGCTCTAAAGGCAATCATCTTTAGCACTTATTGTATAAATCATTTTATGATTAATAAAGGAAAATTTTCATTATTTCGATGCTCATACGTTTATGGATTTGATGTTAATCTTAAATTGGTTTAATGAGGTCCTTGATACAAAATATAACATATAGGAAATCATGATAAGATCATGATAATGAGATTCCTATCATGTGTAATTATGTTAGTATCTAAACTTTCCCTGGTCATAAGATTAATGAGATGGGATATCATTAATCCGGATAGACTAGCACATGTTATACTCTTTAATTTGATCAAGGAGTAGATCTCATAAGCTGTAGACATGATTTGTTTAGAGATAACATGTGGATGCTTACTAAGGTTAGTAAGTACATTGGATTGATCAACTATAAGACAATCATATGGATATTCTATTCTAGTGTCACTGATAATCTTGTCATAGCAATGGTGCAAGTATCCTTTGAGTTAAGGTGCTCAAGGATTTCTCAAATACTAATCCTGTGCTTTGACTCCATTCATCGATGCCTTTCAGGGGTTACTCATAGGTTGGTGATTGGGTATAACTTGAGGTATTCAAAGGTAATTCAGTAGCCAATAAAGGATTCACCATTCTTGATAGAAGGAGATGATACCCATGACCTTTTATTGGGGTCATTACTCAGGAGTCTCTGGCTAGAGCAGATATGTGTCATGAAGAGAGTCTTCAATGATACATAGAGTAATGAGATCCTCAGGACAAGATCTAATATCACTTGGACTATATGTGACATAGTAAGTTTAGTGGGAGTTAACATTTTGACCATACTCTTCAGTAAGTGGGGTACAGATAGTGAAAGGGCGAATTGCATGACAATATTGCGTATGGAAAGGTTCGTACTCAAATCACTGACTTTATGGTCAACTGGGAGTCATGACATGTTACTAGGTACAGCTCTTGACTTACTTGAATTAAGTGTTAATTCAAGTGGTCAACATAACTAGGAACCTAATGGGTCACACACATAAGAGATCTGAAGGATGAGTAAAATGATCTTAAACAGTGATTCAAGATATGAGAGAGTGTTTCAAGATTGTATCGTGATGTGATCATGGTAGAAATCGTTGCATGGAATGGATTACAAACAAGTGTTATTGGCTGCCAATTTGGCCATTAACTTTCCAAACTTTCATTAATGTATGCTATTCATGGTCATTAACTTCCCATAACTTCCATTAATGCTATTCATGACCATTAACTTCCCATAACTCTCCATTAGTGATGGGAGTTATACAAGGACAAATGGTGTAGAAAATAAATATCATTTTTATGCATCTTGTGTAAGACACAAGTAAGAGAAAAAAAGGTTCTTTCTTATAGACACACTCTTTTTCTCTCTAACTCTTACAAGAGTTCTTGTCTTTGCTAGCACGAAGAAAGAATTCTATCCATCTCCTAGTGAGGTTTCATCCTTCTATCTTCATGTAGACTTTCATTAGAGATGGTATGTGTTGATCGTTGTGGTTTACGATAACCCAACGTGGAGAAGGTTAATGAACGAAGGAGATTGACGAAAGGTGTGTAAACATCTTACATTTCATGTTTTTGTTTTCTATATCTATATACATGAGTAGATCTAGTTTTTAAGGTTTCTTTTTATTTTTTGCTACGTATATTTGATATGTATTACGTATGAGATGCATGATTGGAATCTTACAAATAGAACACAATACTTCCTTACAATTGTTGATGATTATGTGTACTTGGACTTATTTGTTGAAATAAAAGTCACAAACATTATTCTTTAAACCAAGGGAGATTCTATTTGATATTTTTATAATAAAAAGCATAAATGCTACTAATAGATTTATTATTTTATGAGAATGATTATGAGAACATGTAGTTATAAACTCAAGAAGAAAGTTTTGAAGATAATAAAAGAAAATTTATAGTTTGTAACTGTCAAACTAAAGTTGAAATAAAAAACAAAAGAAACTCAAAGCATATCAAGTTCATTTTACATTTCATATTCTTAATTATTATCTCACTTTGTTAATTTGGTAATCTTAAAAGCTCTCCATCTATAAATGTTTCATATTACATTATTGCATAAGTCTTTGCATAAGTCTTTTTATTCATTAAGAGGCATTAGAACTTTTTCTTAAAGAGAAAAACCTTTTGATCTTTCAAGTATTCTCTAAAGAACATTTTGAAAAGTGTTTGAATCATAATTGCATTAAAAAATTGAGTTTGAGCATTTGAAGTTATTAAAATCATATTTTTCGGGGGATTAATTGACCTATATAGGTTTGTGGTCAACCAATATAGGTTAAAGTAAGTGCCTCCTATAACTTGTTAAAAGTTGTTAAACAATTATCATCAAATATAAAAGGCACATCTTTAACTAAAAGTTAGTTAGAGGTCTAGCAATGAGAGAGAAGTCCTTAATAAGATAATAAAATTCAATGTGCCCTAAAAATGACTAAACGCCTTTGATATTGATCGATGGAGGAAGCTTCTCAGTGACCTCCATTTTAGCTCTATCAACTTTTATACCTTGGCATAATATTTTATGTCCCAAAATGACACTCTCGTGCACAATGAAGTGGCATTTCTCCTAGTTTCAAGCCAAATGTGACTCTTACATCTTTGAACTTTATTCAAATTTGACAAATTGTGATCAAAAGAATCCCTAATGATCAAAAAATCATCCATAAAGATATTAGTTATGTCCTTAGTCATATTTACAAAAATACACATTATACACCTTAAAAAAGTTACCGATGTATTACATAACCCAAAAGGCATTCGTCTATAGGCAAATGTTCTATAAGGACATGTGAAAGTAGTCTTCTCTTGATCTCCCAAATAAATAAAAATATGATTGTATCTTAAGTATCTGTCGAGGAAACAATAAAATGTATGGCTAACTGCCCTTTCAATCATTTAATCCACGAATGATAGAGTAAATTAATCCTTTTTAGGGACCATGTTAAGCTTCCTGTAATCAATGCAAACTCTCCAACTGATGACTGTGTCAGTAAAGATCATCTCACCAATTTCATGCCTCCTTTCTTAGGTAAACATTATATCGGGCAAACCCCATTCATTATATAAAATTGAGTAAATGCTACCTGCGTCTAACAACTTCACTACCTTATGTTGACCACTTCTTTCATATGAGGGTTTAACCTTTGTTGTCTTTCCATATACCTTACTTCCTTCTTTAAGATTACTCTTATGCATCACCACATTATGAGTTATTTTTCTTATATCCGATATTTTCCATCTCATAGCCTTCATCCTTTTCCTAATCATCTTAACCATTCTATTATCTTGTTCCCCATCTAGAAAGGTAGACCTAAGATATGTAGGTAAGGGCTTCAACTTAAGAGTTGGTGGTTTTACAATGGAGAGTGGCAAGGGTGCTTCCATTCTCACTAAGATCTTTTGATTGGATTGAACAGCTAACTCCTCTTTTTCTTGTTCTCGTTTATTTTCAATTTCCCTAACACTCACTTATTCATCATAGCATTCTTCTTGATTTTTTATACATTTATCTATATTGTCTATCTTCATATAAGAGTTGCCTTCCTTCGAATTCTTTAATACTTTATATTCATGTTAAATTCTACTTCTTCGTCCCTAATCCAAAGGATGAGTTTCCCTTTATGGATATCAATCAAAGAATCTTCCCATATTCATAAATGGCCTACTAAGAATAAGTGAGCAATTCCTATCCTCTTCAAAGTCTAACACTATAAAGTACACAACAATAATGAATTTGTCCACTTTAACTATGACGCCCTCTACCATACCAAATGGTTTCTTTATTGATTGATCTGCTACTTAAATAAACATGAAAGTTAGCTTTACATCTCCTAACCCCAATTTCCTAAAAATTGACTAAGACATAATATTAATACTTACACCTAAGTTACCTAAACATTTAGCAAACTCAAAATTACCAACAACACAAGGTATAGTGAAACTCCCTGGGACCTTCAATTTTGAAGGCATATGATTGGTAATTATAGAGCTACAACTTTTAGTTAGAGAAACCATTTGATTGTTCTCCCATGTTCGCTTGTTTGATAGCATATCCTTAAGGAACTTTGCGTCCTTGGGCATGTGTTCAAAAGCTTCCATAAAAGGTAAGTTGATTTGTAATTTCTTTAGTTTTTTCCACAAACTTTATAAATTTTACATCCAATTCATTTTTCTACAGTCTTTATGGGAATGGAATCCTGGGTGCATATGGGGGAGGAGGAACATTGGGAGTATCCTTTTTATTTTTTTCACCCTTTTCCTTTTTCTCTTGCTCTTTTATATGGTGAGATTCAGTTTATTTTTCATATAGTTTTTCCAACTCTTTCCTACTCTTAACTGTGATAACTTTTAGTTTCTCATTTGGATTTTATTATGTGTTGTTCAAAGGACTCCCCACACTTCATGTAGACAATGCATTGACTAGTTAGCCTACTTGAACCTCCAAATTATGAATGGAAGAGGCATGATTCTTCACTATTTGGTCGAATTTTGCTTCCATCCTCTTTAGGTTATCATTTTGGCTCGTGAGCTTGGAATTCAACACATCCATTAACTTATCCATCTTCAATTCTAATGAACTTAGCCTATTTTACTAAAATCTTAGTATGCCTTAGGCTCCCATTTGATTTCACACATTATTAGACTAAGAGAAATTATGGTGGTTCTTCCACTCATGATTATATGTATTAGAATATGGATTATTACCTCCCCAACCATATCATGCTCCCATAAAGTTGATCTGCTTCATGTTGTTGTTTTCTACTAAGAAGCAATTAGCTATTATGTGACTTTCTCGATCTTATAGTTCACATCCATATCGAGTTGCCTTGAGTAAGATAGAAGATGTGGCTTTTAGGTTGTTCAATTGTTTGGTTAGATTCACTACTTTATATTGCAGTGCTTTCATTGAATCTACAACAAGCACTCCCTTTTGATCTCGAAAGGTTAAATTTTGTCTACTTTTTTTATTTCCAAAGATAACTATTGTTTGCCTTCTCTTTTAACAGATTATGTCCCATTTCAACCATTTTCCTCATTAGAGAGCCACTAATTGCTGCATCAATGATGCCTCATATAGGTAGATTGTAAAACATTTACAGAAGGAACTCTTTAGGCAAGTTATGATGTGGGCAGCTCCTTTGCAATTTCTTGAATCACTCCTATGCTTAATATAAAGACCCCTTTTTTTCCTGGAAATTTGTGATTTGTTTTATGAACCTTATAGTCTTCGTTAAAGGGATGTCCTAAACTAAAAGGGATTGCACCAACCGCTCCCATGTTTTGACATTCTTTGAGTTGAGTGAATTCAACCATGTATTGACTCAATCCTTAAGTGTAAACGAAAAAGGCCTTATTTGGTTGCATCTTCGAATAGTCCATTATACCTGAACATGTCATAAATCTAGAAATTGGCTAGATGAGCATTGAGTTCCTCATTGGCCAGTTTATAAAATTGCACGTTGGTGTACAACATATTAATTAATGCTGGTTTGGTTTTAAATGTATTAATCTACATTGGTGGTCTTGTTATCCCTTGTTGATTTGCGTTGAACCTTAGCCACATTAAGTCCATAAAGGTCCTTTGCCATTCTCTTCAGTTTCTTTCCTTTAACATTGCTCTTTCTATCACTTTTTGATGTTTCACTTTTTGAATGTCTCTTTCTTTCTTTGTGATGTCAGAAACTTTTGTATCATTACCTTGCTCTAACTCTTTGTGGATCTTGTATTTATGCGCTGGCAATCACACAAGAGAAAGGTATTAAACTCATTAAATCAAAATAATTCAAATAAACTAAGATGCTAACTCAGTCCCTAGTAATGATGCCAAAAACTTATTTGATACTTTTATTGTATGCAATACTGTAAGAATACGTATCGTATATTGTAGTACATAAGATATTGTTCCCACGAGCATTGGGTTAAATACCTAACAATTTGAATGCACTTTGTTTAAGGTAATAAAAGATTGAATTAACTAAAATTTAAAATAACTTAACTAAAATTAAAATAAACTAATAAAACTTATTATGTAAAGATAGAAATAAGATCGAATTTAATCAATAATGGAAACTTAGGGGTTATTTTATCCTTGTTTTGTTTTCCTTTTGCCTTGTTAATTCAATTGCACTTGATCCTAGATATCCTAAGGTTTTCATTACCCTCTCTCAAGATCTAATCAAGTAACCCTACTTGAAATAGATAAAAGTTAAGTTGCAATCTCTCTATCTCTCAAAACTATTCTTAATTACTCAATTAGATTTGAAGTAATCCTAATGATAATTAATTCACAATTAATATCTCTCTTCAATTGCTTATTAACCTAATATTTGTAGTTTTATTAAGGTACCAACTCTTTTTGTGCAACTCAACAAAAATATCTTAATTTAACCTCTCAATTTGTTATTAAGTATAAGTACAATTAATACCACAAGCAATACTATATTAAATTTAATATGATAAAAGTTTAACAAAATAATTCAAGAAGAAACCTTAATATAGATTTAGAAATCTATAATCATATTCAAAACACATTTATTCAGATTTAGCATACAAGGCAATGAAATAGAAGAAGAGAAAAGAAAGAAATCAACTTAAAGCTTTGATTTAGAAAATCTAGAAAGTTGGAGTTGAACTTGATGTTTCCACTTTTAATCTATTTTTTTAAGTGATGTGAAGCCTCATATTTTGTTTTTCTTCTTCTTTTTTATTAATACTTTTGAGCCTTCTAAAGTTCTTTATAAGGTTTTTCCACTTGTTTTGGTTCCAAAAATAGCTTTGTAACGTCAAGAATACAAAAAATCTCACGAGATGGAAATTGTTAGTGCAAGGTCGTGCATTGAGGATGCATGTTCATCCATTAGCTATCCCAACTCTCTGGCATGATCGTACTAGAGAGTTCATCCCCATGTTGCTTGCGTGCACGATCGTGCATATGGTTTTATTCTTCAACTCTTTCTTCATCTTTTCTTCATAATTTTCCTATTTCCACTCATTAACAAACACATTAAATATTAAGATCAATTCCTTTCTCTAAAATAATCAAATAATGAAAACATATAAAAACATTAACAAGAACACAATTATAAGTCCTAAACACATGATTATCATTTAAGAAAATATTTAAAGTGGGAGTGAGTATAAAGTGTGAGTGGAGATTGAACAGTCTCTTTAGAGGTGACAAGAATTTATGGAATTGTTTAAGGCTCTTATATAATTTATGAGGTTGTATTACTGGTTTTGGTTTCCAAGTTTTTTGTATTGTTGGTTAAATTTCTTTTCTCTCTTAGTTCTTGTTATTCAATCCCTAAATTCGAGTAGTCCAAATTTACTAAAGATTAGGTTTGACATTTCATTGTAGGGATTTCAGAAAGTTTCATTGTTATATTGGTTTTTGTTTCTTATATTTTTTTAACGTTGATCTTATCTCATGATGGCAAAAAGTGTTCAATGATTTAGTTTAAGAAATTAAGGTTTTTCAAGCTTTTATTCTTCATCAAATTTGTGTTTGATCCATTTTGTGATACGAAATGTTCACTTCTCGTTTTTTCAAGCTTAGCATTCAAATGATTTAGGTTTCCCCTTTTAATTAGCCTTATTGTTCCATTTGACCTTGTTTCAATTTTATAAGATATCAATTTTTAGGTTTGTCTTTATAAAGTGATTAGGTCCATTTCATTTAGTTAGACTTATTAACAATTATTGATAATCATGTACTTGTATGAGGGCCTTTATAATGCCTTACAAATAAGTTGGCATTACAAGAAGAGAAGTTTTTTAAAAAAAGCTTTCCAATCTAAGGAAAAAGGCCTATAAGGGTTTTAAACCCTATTTTTGAATTTGTACTATATTTATCTTGTTGCTACTTCATTTGGATTTAGATTTTTTAGAAATTATAATGAAAAATATATTAAGGCCCTAAAAGTCCATATCAAATAAGTTTCCCTAATGGTTTAGTAATATATTTAGTGCAAAGTGTTTATTATAAGCCCAAACCCAGAAAATAGGATAAAATTAATTTTCTTATTTATTTTGCTTTCATTCTTACATTTATTTAAATGTTCAAATGAATGGGCTAGAGAAGGATTGGAAAAGAGATAGAGAGAGAGCGAGAGCAAAGAGAGTCTTGTTACTAAATGAATTAAGGATTTATAATATAGTAAAACAATAATTTTTAGTTGGAGCAAAAGGCCCTTTAAATAATCTACGGAACAACTAAGATAATATTTTGAGTTCAAGGACGATTGTGGCCCAATTTACTTAGCTTAAACATTTTTTTGTAATGGCTTGTTTGTTTTATTTCTTTGTTTGTCTTCTTTTCTATTTGGGTATTTATTTATTTATATCTTTTTTAATCTTTACCTTGTTTTGTTTTTATTTTATTATTTATTATTATATTTTTATTTCTACGTAGTCATTTATTTTTATTTATTATTTTATTTTATTAATTATTACTACTTTATTATTTTAATATGTATCTTTTATTATTATTTTTCTTCAATTTTATTTTATTATTTTTTAAGTGGATCTATCGAAAATAGTCTCTCTAACAGTTAGGTCATCTCCAACTAAGGCACCAAAATACCAAATTTGATGTTTTGGTGTAAAAAATCTCCTCCAACTAAGACACCAAAAGTAGACACTAAAATGGTACAATGAACAGTAACACACCAAATTTGTGTGTTACTATTCATTACACAAAAAGTACAAAAAGACAACTTTATCCCTTTACCTTTTAACATTTTCCTTTTATGCCCATTTCATAAATTGATTTATTTACATAATTGACTAAGTAATTAAATTTAACATATTTATTACTTTATACAAAATATATCATTACAAAA
>JANSVA010449044.1:0-16913 GCA_025504915.1 Erythroxylum reticulatum | reverse complement strand
GGTCTGTTTCCTTTTTCTTCTCCTCCCTCCCGCGTCATCTATCCCACGTCATCTCCTTCGGCAAGTCCTCCCCCCACTTTTTGTTCTGTCATCGGTGCTATCATCGGTGTCGGAAGAGGAGCTAGAGAAACCCACCATTGTTGCATTTTCATGAGGTATATTGCAAACTGTTTGAGTTTTGTGTTAATTAAATTTGTTTGTTTATTTGATTTGTTTCATATGTTTGAGTAATTTGTGAATGGATAACAAGGATTAAGGGCATATTGTTAGTGTTAGAAGGTTGAGTTTCGAAATTTTTATGTGATGTTGGGATGATTGTTTGATGTAGATTGGATATTTGTTGAAATGCCTCTTGCTTGAAAAATTGTATTAATAAGAAGATTAACTTGGTTAATTCTTCCTAATAGGTGTCCTTAGTAGTTTGGTTTGATTTGGTCCATTTTGAAGTACTTGAATAGTTTTTTAGTGTAATTTTCTTCGTTTATAAAGATACCTTGAATCGTTTGTATGTGTAGTTTTCTTCATTTATAAAGATACATTGAATAGTTCTTTAGTATAATTTTCTTCATTTATAAAGATACCTTCCTTCATTTTCTTGATTTGGAGTCCAAAAAAGAAGTTATGATCTCCTATCACGCTCATCTTGAACTTCCTAATCATAAAGTTAGGAAATTATTACATATATTGTCATTATTATCATAAATAATAACATCAACTTAAATTTGAACAATTATGATATCATGCTTGTACATTTTAATAAAGAGTTTAGTGTCAAGCTTGCCTTTAGAGAATCCAATTTATAAAGGAAATGCACTTATTTTGGTGTAGGTACTAAAGTCTACACTTTATTCCTCTCAAATTGATTAAACTCCTCATTCATAGCAAGAACCTAACTTTCATCATTAAGGACATGTTTTATTATCTTAGATTTAATTTAATAAATTAAGGTAATATGAAAAAAATCTTTAAATTGAGGTCTAGTGATTACCCCATATTAAACGACATCTAAATCTTGATTTGGAGGATGACTTTTCTTTCAATTCCCAATCTCGTGGGAGTTCCTCATCCTTCTCGTTTCCCTCACTTAGTTCAACAATATATTCATCATTGATTTATTGGTGATCACTTTTAATTCCAAGAAAGGCCAATGACTTTAGATCTTTATATATACCTATCTCATCTCTTCAAAATCATTCTTGAAAATTAGAGGGTTATATTCATAAAAAAGACATGCATAGATTCTTTAATTGTAATTTCTTCTTATTAAATGCCTATTAAATCTTCACAAAGTTTTCAAACGTTTAATGTTTAAATCCCCTACTATAGTCACTCCTAATAAAGGCAACAAAATGTTTATTTTCATTTTGTACCCTTTAGATAATTTGACAAATGCCCTATAGCCTTCATCTTTGTTTGCTAAGCATAAGACTAAAGTAAATGTACTAAAATTATCAATTATGAAGAAAGCAAAAAATTAACCACCTAAACGAGCAACCTTAGTTGTTGTAAATAAATCCATATGAAGTAATTGTAAAAGTCTAGTGGGAGTTACCGACTTTTTACTTTTTAATGATATTTTGGTTTGTTTTCTCATTTGACAATGAATACAAGTCTTTTTGAAATTTGGCCTCTAGAAGCCTATTTACATGCTGTTTAGAGATGAGGTTGAAAATGAGGCCTATACTTACATTCCTAAGTCTCCTATACGAAATCCATATGTTTTCTCTAATAAAAATTAGACACTTTATATCTTGGTTAGAAAAATCATCAACATCAATTGCTTTTATGTTTCATTCTCTTTTTCCTAAAAAATGTAATGCACAATATCTCTTTAAAGTGTAATTTTAGCCTTTATCATGTAGTAGGCTCACATTTAACAAGTTATGCTTCAATCCATCAACTTAAATTACATTATCAGTAATTTTGTGATCTTTCTTACCAACTTTATCAATGTGAATTATCTTACACTTGGAATTATCTCCAAAAGTGATGAATTCTCCATCTTTGTCTCCAAGAGTTGAAACTTAGGACCACGAGCATTCATATACCTTGAGCGTCTACTATCCATGTATCATTTGTTCCTTTTTTTTTTGAAATACCTATAAAATAACCCAATTAATGTGTTTTAGGTACCTAAATAACTTAGTTATTTAGTTGTTAGTCTCCTTCTTCTTTTTAACCCACTTGCTTTAGAGTTTATTCTTTACTCTTTGTTTCGAGAAGCAAAATTTGTCAATATGCCCATATTTACCATAAAAGTAACATACTATGTCATATGATTTAATTGTATGATGGTGAACAATATAACTTTAATGTAAGCATGCATTCCTTATTCTTCAATATACATATGGGCTATGGAAACTTATGCTTTATGTAAGTGATTGGATGGTCTCTTTAAATAAAGAAAAGTGGTAACATACTTTTATGTTCGAACATATGTTTCTTTCATTGTAATGATACTTGTGTGGAGTGTGAAAATGTGTCATATAATTATGCTTGGTGTAAGCCAATGTGATATGAGTGGGATTGCATGTTGTCATCTATATTGGTACATAAGTTATGCATATTCTTTTATTGAGAGTGTTAAGTTATTGGTCTAGATTGTAAATGACCTATGAAAGCATAAGGTTTGCCCTTAACGTGAGCCTTAGTGGATATGTCATGTGTATGTATAGATATGGATGCTCCATATTGATTTTTCATCCTACGCATTGGTTCTTTAGTACATAAATGCTTTCCTATGATAAAAGTAGTCTTAAGTGTTGTAAGCATTCTCATGACTATATTTGATTCTATACCTATTACTAGAACTCATTTAAGCTTGTAACATGTGTTGTAATTTCTCACTTCCTTTACTAAACTTAGACAATGAGTCCCTGAGAGAATCAACTACCTTTATGCAACTCTACATTCTCATACTTTAAAGTGTCTAAGTCATGATTATCGTGGTCATTGGGTACTCGCTAACTTTTCTAATTTTTATTAATGTCCTTTATTTCGGAGCAAATATGGAGTCGTTGGCAGGAGTATTGGACATCACTTGAGGCATTGTCCATCTTAGGGCGTAACTCCACCAACAGACATGGAGGCCTAGGGGGTGAGAGTCTTCCTGTACATGCAAGAGGATCAACAACCCACCACGAGCATGTATAGAGACTTGTAAGTATATAAACTTGACACTTATATTGTAAATGTTTTATTTTGCTGTATTCTAGATAATGATAATGGTATAAATGTCTAGTGCCACATATGGCTATGTTGAGTGATTTTATTTGTTCAACAGGGGGAACTATCATAAAAATAGAGAAAACTCTGTCGAAATTTTTATAAAATATAGTTCACATCTAACATTTTAGGTTAAATATGTAGGAAAAGTCTGTAGGACATGAGGCCTACACCTAGTCAAGTGTTTTTGCACACTCACACGAAGAAGCATGACGGTATGACATTCGTCAACAGTCAATGCAGAGAACTGAATATATATGAAATTAATGCTTCATTATTTTTTCTTAATGATTATCACTTACTAATATAAACATTTCTTCCTAATAGGACCAAATACAAGAAACCATTCAGCAAAAGTCTCATCAGGAACAACCTATTGATGAGAGTCAGACATATCTTGATGCTATAGGCAGTAGGGACCATCATGGAAGGATCTTCGGGCTAGGTTCATTTGTGAACACATGTTATTCGCAATCCTCCATATGTATTACAGAAGTAACGAGTAGACGGTCACAAACCGATCAAGCCATTCAGCTTCAAACAACAGTGGACATATTGATAGACACCATAGCTCAGCTGAGACAAGAGATGGATGCATTGAAGGCGAGAGGTAGCACCTCAGAGCATCGACGATCATTCGAACATTAGGATTGTTGTAGTTATTTCCTTTGAATTACAAACACTTATTATGTACACTTTAATGTTTTCATTATCAATCGAGATAATTTTAACTTTATATCATCAAGCAACTTTCTGTTTAAACAAATTAAATATATCAACAAACATATTATGCATAGATAATTCATAACTATTGAAATTATGAATTTATCATAAGATCGTGAAATAAAATTAAATGTAGGGATGTTTTTAAAAAATTTCCTAACTTTATTTACTGACGGAATATAAAGGACGGGCGCAAAAAAGGTATATTATCGATGGAATATATTAAACCGTCAGTAAATTGTATGATATTTACTGACCGTTCTTCTTCTTCTGTCAGTAATATTAAAACCTTTTACGATTATTTGAACTATGGTTTACCGATCGTTCTTCTTTTTCCATCAACAAATTTACCGACAGAAATAATCTTCCATTAGAAAAATTTACTACCAGTTATGTCTGTTCATCAGTATATTTTACTGATGGATGAACACATGAAAAGTCCATCGTTAAATTTACCTATGCCTGTATTAATGATGCTTTTGTCCATCACTAAATTCTGTTAGCAATTTGTTTTACTGACGGAATACAAGCATTTTCTGCCAGTGGTTACCGTCAGCAATTTATAGGTTTCTTATTGTGTACATGTGCAAGCATCATTTGCTTCAAGTTACTAGCCTCATATGTCGATGATGGAGGAGCAACAAACTAAACCTCGCGAAGTTGTCCATCAAGTTTCTAAGCCTCCAAGCTTTCTCTTGCTAGCTTTAACAATGCATAAAATTAACTTACCTATCTGATGCCTTTCTCCTCATCTTCGTTAACGACACCGCTTCATTTGACATTGTTCTATTATCTAGTGATATTGCTTGCCTTAGTGTCCATGGAAGGATGCACATTAGGCGCAAGTGCCACTACATCTAAAAAAAATTATATAAAAAATTATTATTTTAAGTTTTGATCCCATAAAAATTAAAATTTTGCCCCTATTAATTTACTTGGTGATAAAAATAATAATAATTATTATTATTATAGATATATTAAGATATCAAATAAAAAATAAAATCTGAAACCATCCATTTTTATTAAGATTACTATTCTTTGGGCCCATGACCTTTTTAAATGAAAGCCTACAAATAGAGAGATAAAAACTACATGCTTAATTGACTTTTTTTATTAAGATTTTTTATACCCTTTTGACTTCTTCATCACACTACTTTTTGTCTTTTTTACTTCTTCTTCCCCTAACTCCACAAGGACCACCACACTCAAAGAAAAAAACAATAATCTATAGTGTTGTTATTGTTATCCAGGAGGGAATAGGTATAACTGAAATATGGAACGCAATTGCAGAAAGGATTCCCCACAGGGCCCACCCCCTTCTGCTACTGATATGTCGTTGAGGGCTTTAATATTTGATAGGTAAATTCCCACTTCATCTTGGTGATTGGATTTATTGGTGTTAATAAATTTGTTTTGGTGCAAAGTGGTTTGATATCTATATAATCTAGATTCTGGACGTTTACCTCAACTGAAATAGGAAAGAAGAATCTTTTTGAAATTTTAAAGTGGTTATTGAGTTGAATCCTCTTCTTTTCTTTGGAAGAATGTGTAGTACGTAAAATTTAGAGATGGGTTCTTTTAAGTTGTAATAGAGTTGGTACAGTTTTAATCTTTACATTCTTTTAAACTTTTAGTGAAGACGCAAAATAAGATTTCTCATTGAAAGTTTTACACAGAGAGAAGAAAATATCAAGGGGAGTTGAACAAAGTAATTCATTAGTCTTGGTCTTTTCAAAAGTAAAAAGTTGTAACAAATAGCAAATTGAAGGTTAATAAGGTAAGGATCAAATTGTTAGAAAATACAAACTTGTAGATGAAAAATCGTAGCATACAAAATCGTAAAAATGAACAAAAATAGTACTTATAAATTAGAATCAAGGATCCGGTGAATCTGTTATGTTAAATAAAGATATGACTTGAGAAAACGAGAGTAAAAGCACTCAACAACATTCCAACTCGTAGATGACTTCATATCCCTATATAAGGATCACATTAACATCCAGTATCAATTTCTTTTTTACTTTGGAAAACATGATGTGCCGAAAGTATATATGCAAATTTTACTTTTTGTTTGTGTATTTCATAATTTTCATCTGTGTAAAGTGTTTTTCAAATAGTTTTAATTAGTTAATTTTTTGTGAATAGATAATTTTTATTTATTTTGTATTCAATTTGTTCCTAATTACTTAACTTTGATTTTAGTTATGAACAAATTTCTCAAAAGGCCTCCTACAAATAAGAATTCTAGCCCCAACACTTTAAAGTATCCTCATTTAGAAGTCAATTTAGATGATCTTCAGTCTGATCAAGGATTGCGAAAAAAAAATTCAGATTATCATCCTAATGACCGTGATAGAATACGAAGAGCTTACTTGCAAAAAGGGTCCATGTCAACCTTTTGAACATGATTTTTCACAAAGAAAACTTAGAAATATTTATTGTAGGTTTTTTCTATCTTGGTTTAAAGAATAAGCCAATTGGTTAGAGTATAGTGTTACAAAAGATGCAACTTTTTGCTTATGTTGCTATCTTTTTAGGCCGAATATTGGAAGTCAAGCAAGTGGTGATACTTTTGTTATTGATGGATTTAACAAATGGAAGAAAAAAGACAGATTTTATATTCATGTAGGAGGTCCTAATAACTCTCACAATATAGCTTAGAAGAAATGTCAAGATTTGATGGATTAAAAACATCATATTCAAGTTGCTTATGCTAATCAATCCAACCAAGCTCAAAAGGACTATCGTACCCAACTCACTACATCAATGGATTGTATTCGATTCCTTTTACATTAAGGATTGGCTTTTCGTGGTCATGATGGATTAGAGACTTCTAGTAATAATGGTAATTTTCTTTAACTTTTACAATTATTGACTGACCATAATGAAGCTAGCAACAATGTTGTTTTAAACAATGCCCGTAGAAATCTTAAAGTCATTGCTCCTGACATACAAAAGGATATTATCAAAGCTACTGCAATTAAAACCTCCAATGCCATTATTAATGATCTTCAAGGTGGGTTATTTTCTATCCTTATTGATGAGTCTCATGATATCTCAATCAAAGAACAATTGGATATTGTTTTACATTATGTGAATACAAAAGGATGTGTGCTTGAGCTATTTATTAGTATTATTCATGTTAGTGATACCACGTCTTTATTACTAAAGTTTGCAATAGATGATTTGTTTTTAAAGCATGGATTGAGTATAAAATATCTACGTGGGTAAGGCTACAATGGGGCTAGTAATATGCAAGGAGTAATTAATGGTTTTAAGACTTTGATTTTAAAAAAAAAATTCAGTTCACTATGTTCATTATTTCTCTAACCAATTGCAATTAGCATTTGTAGTGTTGGCCAAGAATAATGTACATGTTACTTTGTTATTTAACACAGTCTCAAGCTTATCAAATGTGGTTGGAGGTTCTTGTAAAGAAAAGATCTTCTTCGTGAGAAGCAATTTAGTAAGATTATTGAAGGGCTGAAAAATGGTGAACTTTCAAGTGGTAAAGATTTACATCAAGAAACGTCTCTTCAAAGACCAGGTGACACACGTTGGGGCACACATTATGGATCATTATCAAGCTTAATCGTGACTCCATAGTTAATGTTCTAGAGATCATTATGGAAGAAGGCACAACTTCATAACAAAAAGGTGAAGCATATGCTTTTGCTTGATTCTATCCAATCTTATGAATTTGTGTTTAGCTTGCATTTGATGAAAAAAAATCTTAGGCATCACAAATGAATTATCTCAAGCATTGCAAAGGAAGGATCAAGACATTATCAATGCAATTTCTTTGATTAAAGTTTCCAAACATCAACTACAAATGATGAGGGATGATAGGTGGCAGTCCTTATTTGATGAAACATCTTCATTTTATGAGAACCATGATATTGCCATTCCGAATATGGATGAAAATTTTGTACATCGGGGAAGGTCAAGGTGAAATGCACAAAAAGTCACAAATTTGCATCATTATCAAGTGGAATTATTTTATGCTGTGATTGATATGCAACTTTAAGAGCTCAATAATCACTTCGATGAGGTAAATACCAAGTTGCTTATTTATGTGGCATACTTGAATCCAAGTGGCTCTTTTTATGCTTTTAATAAGAAAAAATTGATTCAACTTGCTGAAATTTATCCTTGATTTCTCTGAAGTAGAGCTTATTACTCTTGGTGATCAACTTGACAATTATATTGTTGATATGCAATCTGATGATTAATTTTTGATATTAAATGGGATTAGTGATCTTGCTAAGAAGCTAGTTGGAGCAAAAAGGATGTTGTGTACCTTTTGGTGTTTTTACTTATGAGATTAGCTTTGATTTTGCCTATTGCTACTGCATCGGTAGAAAGAGCATTTTCTGCAATGAAGATAGTGAAAAATTACTTGCGCAATCGAATGGAAGATTCTTGGATGAATGACTGTTTGATCACATATATTGAGAAAGATATCTTTAATAGTATTAACAATGAGAAAATTTTATAGCGATATCAAACTATGAGGACTCGTAGGGAACGATTGTAATAGGTTATATGTAAGAAGCCCAAGACAATGATGTAATTTTTTGTTTATCAAATATACAAATATTTATCTTTTTCAATAACATAAGGGTACTTCAAATATTTTACCCCCACTCAAATAAATTTCTAGATCTGTCCGTATTAGTGTCTTAACATCTCTTATTTTACCAGCAATTCTCCATCAATCATTAATGTATTTAGATTAATAAATTCTAGTTTATTGGATTTTTGATGATTAAGAGCTTTTAAGTTTGTAAGGCATAGATAAACTTGGACTTTTCAGACTTTATGAACTAGATCAATTCTTGTGAATTATTTTCTAAAAATTTGATCTAATGATGATGATGTTAACAATTAAAGTTGAGATGAAATTGATTTTAAGATTTATAGTTTATAATTTCAATTTCAAATTTTGATCAATAACAATTAAATAATTTAATTAAGTTACATCATTAAAGTTTGCTCTGATATCACTCTTGGGAAGTCAATGTGAAATTCAATCCTTCGTGCAATGAAACTAATTGCAAAAATTTTTTGTATGATTTTTGGATGTCAAAATCACTTAATTTTTATAAAATAATTAACATATAAATCATAATAAAACATGAATCCTAATTAATTCTTTATTCTTAAACTTGATTTTTTCTTGTTGTTTCTCTCAAACTGTTTTTAAAATCAGTTAATCTCAACCACCACAATGGCACATGTTTTTGGCCTCTAAAAATATCCACAAGAGGTTAAAGAACTCGTGCAACTATGGTAGAGAAGGTTAGGTGAGAAGTACCAATTTACTTAGAAATTAAGTTTAATTATAATAAGTTTTGAAATTTATTTGAAACTAAAATATAATTTCAATTAAGATTTAATCAAAATTACAAATAATTATGGTTAAATACTAATTATGCTTAAATAATATCCAATATCTTATATTGATTCAAATCTTAAATTTAATCACAAAGTTTCTCAAATTTTACAATCAAGTTCAATTTGATTAAAATATCTTTTCTCTCTTCAACTCATTATTTATGTGCGACTCATAAAGTTCTTAAATATATTGACAATTGGTATAAATTATAATCCTAAGTCATATTTAGGATTTGATAAATTAAATCTCTTTAATTCTATAATTAAACAATTTATATTTATATATCAAGATTGATATTTAGCAACATATCGTGACTATCCAAATATTTAGGAATGTTAAAGTAGTTTTAATTAATCTTTTCATGCAGGATTTTTCTATATAATTCAATTATTTCACCATACGATATTTCTATTGGACATAGAGTATGTAATTAATATTCACTCTATTTGAGTCCAATTATATTGGTTCTCCAACATTAATGATTAATTCAATTAATGACATTTTAAAAAATTTTAAAGTGTCATTCCACCTTAATTAAGAATTTCTTGAGTCAATACTAATGGTAAATAATGAAGCATTCTTCTAATCATTTTAGAGTTATGAATCCTATATTGATCACTCAACTATCTTCATATAGCTCATACTATATCTAATGATTACTGAATGAACTACCCTTGACTAGAATAGGTTATAAATAGTATTAAGCCATAACAATTCTTATATGAGATAACTTAGAGATCTCAAATTAAATTATCACTTATAAAATCATCGAGAATTTCTATATATATATACAACTAATGTTTCAAATAGAATTCTTGTACAGGGTCAATTTAGTAAATTTGTTCTTTAATAATTTCTCATACATTTGTTTAAGTATCTTTACATTTTAGTCTATGAGTTGGACTACTTTTTTAATAAGGAAAAAACATAATGCATAATAATCTTTTTATTTTTTATTAACATTTAATCTTAATAAATCAATGATTAGGAATAATTAAGAGATAATACATAAATACAATATAAATTTTATAATTATGATATCATCATAAATTTATTTGTAATATATGTTTATTCTATGAACTTTATCATATATATCTAAATATATATAACATAAAAAATGTTTTTAAATTATTTTATTGATGAACTGTAATCATGCTCTAAGGTATAAACCAACAATATCTCTTCTAAGGATGATGTAACTTATGGAAGTACTTCATTAGAGCATGTTGCTCTTAGATGAAGCAAAAACAAGGATTAAAATACAGCAATTACGTATATAATATAACAATTACATAACTTCATCAGAGTTCACATGTACCCATTTATTCGTGATTCAAGTACAAGCACATGGTAGGGCGATGGGTCGTGTCCTTTAGCAACTGATAAATGATCTTCATGTAATCTCATAGATATGATTTTATTTTTAATTGTGTCTTATTTGATTGTGCCAAATGAGATAATTGGATGAGTCTAATTGTGTAGTTAAAAAGTTTGTGATTTGGTTGAATGGCAGAGTGGAAGAGGTAAGGTCGGACATTGTGATTGTTGTGATGGAAGTGTGTTGTTTCTGTAGTGTCTAATAATTGTTTGATGAAAATAACTCTGTAGTGTAGGTTCTGGCTGTGTTGGGTGTTGAATATGTGAAGTGTGTAATGCAAGTATCTTCGTTGTGAGTGATTTCCGAATTGAAGTTTGTGATTTGTGTTTGTGTAGTACTAAAATTGGGTGAGGATTAGAAAGGTTTTTAGGATGAAAGAGGGAGGTGGCTGAAAAAAAGAGAAGTGGGCTCTGATACCATTAAAGAATAGAAGGAGAGAAAAACAATTTACATGTAATTGTTTTGTATTTCTTCTGTATTTGTTTGAATGTATTTACATGTATTTATACACATTTTGATATCTCATAAGATATTGAAGATCATATGAGATAATGGAATATCATATAAGATACATGAAATAAATTCAAATAAGATACAATTAAAGATAAAATCATATCTATGAGATTACATGAAGATCATTTATCAGCAACCAAAAGAGCGAGATTTTCATCCGTATGGCTTGAGCAAATTAACAAGCTTGAATCATAAACGCGTTACTAAGATCCAATAAAAGAGGAAAGTCACATAATACATACTCTCTTAATCATGTATAATTGTCTTGAATGTTTCAGCCACCATGACCTATTGCTAATTTTACTACTCGGGTTAATTTGTGCAGGACCTATGAGTAGTAAGTAACTGGGGCCTGAGAGTACGTGCCATTTTAGTTTTCCCAAAAAGAATTGTACATAAGTTAGGTCTATGCCAAAGTCAAGACGCTGATGGACGTTAACACTAGAGACACAGTTTGCACTATGTTCAGAATGAATTAACGGTCAACTGAAGCTCCAAAAGAAGTTGAAGAAATCAACAGAAGAAGCTTAAGACTTTCAAGTAGAGATAAGAAGCAACATGAAACAGATCTGCCTAATCGAGCCTAGTGCCCCGTTCATTAAAATAATGAGTAGAATTGCATGCGAACCTTTGCTAGGAGTGACGTCACTTGAATCATATAGTTCATGAAGCTTATGTAGGCAGCGTATTCATCAAACCCATGTGATAGCTAAACGCGCTCAGAGTCCTTTTCATGTCACTTTGACATTCCTCGATTTTAGTTAACCAATTATCACTTTATTCTATCAAATCTTATTCACATGTGTACATATTTGAATTTTTTGTTATTTAATTTTGTCTATATAATTATGTGGAAGGTTGGAACACCCTTTTAATATCCAGTAATTTATGTTAAAGTTAGAATTGTGATTTATGATAAAGTACTAAGAAATGGGAAATACATATCATGCTTTATTTAAATATGACATGCATATTTTTGCACATGAATATAATTGTACATGCATTTATTGACATTTTTCGGGTATAATTGATTTATAAATGTAATTAAAATATGAATTGTGAGTTATTTGAGTTAAAATTTTATTTGGAGACTTTTAGCATTATTTAGGAATTTTGGGTGAATTTGAGGTACATTTGGACTAGGACAAATGCCAAGTGGTAGGATAAATTGATACATGAAAATTTTGAATAATTTAGCCTATAATTGAGTGACATTTGTCATTGTTAAATTGGTGACAAATGGACTAAGAATTAATTGATAAATGGATCAATCATTGTAAGACAAATGGGCTGGTAAGTTGATGACAAATGGCATAGTTGATTAATGGACAAGTGACTTAGTTAATTGGGAGACAAGTGGCAGCTTAAGGAGGAGATAAATGGCTTACATGTCAAATGACACATGTTAAGGTAATTTGGAGACACCTTGCACCTAGTTGAATTCAACTAAGTTTCTGCTCGAAAAATCCACCATCTTCTTCTCCTTTCTCCACCGAAAGTTGATGCTAACATACATCTCTATAATTTGGTTTCAACCTTGCTAAATGACCACATCAACTTCATATGTTTAACCTTTACAATATAGTCAAAGAACCAGAATTTTGTTGTTCTTTGTCCTAGCCAAAAATCAACTTGTTTTTACCTTTACTTTGTAACAATCTTGCAAGCTTGGAAAGCTAGATTAGCTTGAGGTTTTGAACGAGATTTTGAGCTTAACAAGTAAGTAAATGATTAGTGTTTATAGCATGTTATGATAGAGAATTTATCATGATTGAATTAGGAAAGATTGTATAAGATGTTGATGTGGAAGTGTGCTGGAATATTATAAACAGGAAAACTTTCACTAAACATGTCTCAGTATTCTGATTATAACTTGACCTGTGTATTTCTAAATGAGTTGATTCTTAATTCAGATTAAACTAGAGACATATGTCTAAAACTTTCTTGAGAAGTTGAATGTTAATTCTATCTCTAAGAATTTCAAAATCTGGCTGGAAGTAGAGTTATAAGTTCTGTTACAGTTTAAAAAAATAGTCTGAACTATTTTAGGCATAACTTTCAGTATACTGAATCAAATTGTACAATTCTAGTGTTATTAGAAACTGGAAACATAGTGGAACAATTATCTAGAAGAAAGTGTTACTGAAATACAGCATTTTTTTTGTCATAAAAATCAGCAAAGTTATCCCGAAAGGGGGTGTTAGGAAGAAAATGTTGAGGTGTACTGGAATTTGATAACTGGAATGTTTTTACTGAACATGCTTTGGTATTTTGGCTATATTTTTTATTTGAATATTTCCAAACGAAATGATTCTTATTTTAAATTGAACTAGAGACATTTGGCTACAAATGTTAAGAAGCAATTGAATTTGAATTCTGTCCTTAAAGGTCTTGAAATTTAGCTTGAAAGTAAGTCTTGGCTTAAGCAGTAGCACTACTAAGGACAGAAATCAGGTTCTGTTGTTATTGAATAAACTATATTAATATAGGCCGAATCAGACACAGGTGTCTTCACAAACATTATAGCTTATTATCTTCGCTTTCAATTGGTATTAAGTTTGTAATTGTTGGATATCTAAGCTGAAAGCTATGAGTTCTACAATTCGAGGGTATGATCATGTACTAGTCAAAAGTTCAAATATATACAGTCTATGGTATTGTGAGCATAACTCATAGAATACTAAATCAAATTTGATGATCTTAGAGTCATTAGAAACTTAATACATGGGTGAACAATTTTCCATAAGTAACTGTTGCCAAATTATTTTATTTTCTTGATGATAATGAACAGACAAAGTTGACCCAAAAGTATATTGTTAGAAAAATCTGAATTGATCAATTGGGTTATGAAATTAGTTTCACGTTGTTTTATTATGGTCCAAACCCTAAGTACGAATTATTAATGAGGGTTTTGATATATGAATGATTTGGTAATAAGAATTCCATAAGACACCTAGGATTGTCATTGAACATGAATTGTGCATTTTTTATATACATATATGTGTATAAAGGCATACTTATACATTTGTGTAAAAAGTGTGATTTTTGTAAATATTTTTTTGTATGATATAGAGGAGCACATTAGACGTCAGCCAGACATTACCAGATCATCCAGGTAATAGCATATTGGAGCGTGCTATGAGTCAACGTAGATGAATTTTCTAGGATTAATTTGATTTAGTTTGTTAAGCTTCCAATTATTGAACTGTTGCAAGTTATTTCTGAAATTCGGACTTAAAGTCCGAGGAGTAAATATTTGGAACTGTATTGGAAGTGCTTTGATTTGTTTGATAATTTTGTATAAAATGTGGATTCTTAACGAAAGTTGAATACCGAACTTAGGTCCGAAGATTATGAAATTCTGGTTATATTATACTATGCAAATTCTCAACGAAAGTTGAATGCCGGACTTAGGTCCAATGATTATGAAATTCTGATTGTGCTTTATAAATGATTGTGACATATGTAAATTCTGAATTGATGCATTTCATAAAATGCATGCTCAAATAAAGGCGTTGTGACTAGAGTAGCCAGTATCAAGCGCTTGCACGTAGAGCTTTACTCCATAATATATGATTCTGCACGTAGAGCTATGCTCCATGATATATGTTTATAGCTGAGCCCAATGGGACAGTATTTGTATATGTGATATGTGATAGGCACTTAGTCACAACAACAATAACGAATGTGGAGTCTCATATGCATCTGTATTTGTTTATATATGTTCTGATTCACAATAATTAAATGATGTGCCATGATAGTGTGAGTTTATGGAATATACATGTTCTGAATGATTAGTTGCAAAATATATGATTTGTCTTTATGAATTCTGTGAAATCATCATTGATGGTTCGTTCATTAAGTTCACAAAACTCATAAAAATTACAACGTGACTTTCAGGTTCAGAGGAGTTATCTAATTAGACCAATTGGAGTTCAGCCACTGCAAATGTTCATGATTTAGGGGTCGGGATCAGTTTGCACCTGTATATCTCTTTAGTAATTTTATTTTTGAATTATGTTCCAAAAAAAATTGTATTAAGTGTATGTGATTGAATTGGTAACAAAATGACATTATGATTGTAAGTTTTCTTTTGTATCTAAAATAGGCCCAATTGGTTATTGTAATGCTTGTGAATGAAAATGTTTTTAAATAAAGTGGGCTCGATTTGATTAATGATTTCCTTATACATGTACATTGTTTAAAGAAACAAAAGTTTTGTAATGAATTTTGACTGAATGATCGTTTTAGCATGCCACCTTTGCAGGGTGTGTACTCGAATATCACTCAGGATATCGTGTACGTGTCTTACGAGAGTGGAGTACTACATTTTGGTATTAGAGCCCAAATTTAGTATCTTACATGGGCGTTTTTTGAAAAATGTATCAAGTTACATGCATTTAGTCATGTTATAGTAGGCAATAATAGCTGATCCCCAATCTGAATTACATATATGTGAGTCACATACATGAGCATTTGTTAAGTGTTTGAATTGATGGAAGTAGTGGGAAGAATAATGATCTATCTGAACGTGAGAAAATGAAAGTTTGTGGATATGTAGATCTGGGAAATAATATATGGTTAGATATGATAAATAATGATTTAATGCCTTTGAATTGATGAATGTATTATAGAATATGACATCAATCGTATATTGTGGTAATATATATCCCCAAATGCGATATAGATGTGAATATTTTATCATTTATTAGTTAAGGAAAATAAAGAAATAAGTAGAAATGATGAGATTAAAGTATACAAGCAGAATGAAATGAAAAAAAAATTATTATGATCCTAAGAAGATGAACTTGGAACTAATCTGATTATTGATTAATATGACAAGAGTTATGATCCACTATAAGAATACGTTAATGGAATTGAGATCAGAATTTTAGGATGATTATGCATCTATAATTTTGAATTGATAAGTGAACATACATATGTATGATGATATAATGGTAATCGGAAGAAGGGATAATGATAGTGATATATGTAAAAGTTGCCACAGTTAAGTTAATTTTTTATTTTATGAACACATATTTAATAATGGGATCACCATGACAAGTGAGAAAATCGAGCACATAAGTATTATATGCATGAAGATGTTATAGGAAGCAATCTATGATATATGAATATTTGTTAGTCATAGTTCCCATAGTTCAAAATATAAGATGAATTAGAATAACACATGAAAGTGCTTATAGTGGTCAATCAGGGATAGATTGAGATTGTTAATGATGTTATGATGTGTGATTAATTAGAGGAAAAAGAAGAAGGGCACGATTATGGCATAGTCCCCTCGACCGAGGACTGGCGCAAAAAAAGAAGTATTGACCTCAATCAAATGAGATTAAGGTATCATGATCATAAGTTATTAATTAGTAAATTATCTTAAATACATCTCTAGATAAGATGTAATGAATTTGATAGTATATACCAAGGTATAAAAGTAATGGATCTGCTTAATGCTTCACTGAGCCTTATTATAAAGGATATTCTAATCATATAATTTATGACATAAATTGATCTTATTGAGATATGATGAATAGTTGAAATTGATCTTTTTGAAGTACTAAGAATGTCTAAAAAGCAACGATGAGAATAGTTGATTGATAAGGATTAGATGAACAATATAGTTGATAGTAGCAAGAAATCTTCTTTGGAAGAAAAATTACA
>JANSVA010449026.1:0-16915 GCA_025504915.1 Erythroxylum reticulatum | reverse complement strand
TTATCAACATTTACTGAAAGTACAAAAAGGATGAATGATATGATTGGAAAATATAGACATCCAAATGATAAGAGTGGCTTAGGGTTTAATAATAATAATGTTCGTCATAATAAGAGTTTTGTTCCTAACAAAAAGAAAAAGAAACAATATATTATTACTCGATTAATAATTGTAAGTCTAACCCCAAAGGACCCAAGAAATAAGGGTACCTAAGAAAGATATAGTATATACTGCAGATCTTCTTTATTGGAAAAAGCAACCAGCACTAATGGTTCTTGGACAGTGGATGCTCACGACATATGACGATAAGAAGGTCTATATTCCTAGACCTCCAAAATAAGCAAGGAGGATCAGTAACTTTTTGAGACAACCAGATGGGAAAAATAATTGGAGTCAGAAAAATTGGTAAAGATTCTTTTGCATCTATTGATAATGTTCAGCTAGTTGAAGGCTTAAAGCATAATCTAATTAGCATAAATCAATTATGTGATTCTGGTTTTGAAGATACTAATAAACTAGATTATGTCTATAGACTTCATAAAGCTTTGTATGGATTAAAACAAGCACATCTTGCTTGGTACGATCGTCTGAGTTCGTTTTTGATTGGAAATGACTTTATTAGAGGTTAAGTAGATAAGACTTTGTTTAGAAAATGTATTAAAAATGATTTTATAGTTGTACAAATATATGTAGATGATATTATTTTTTATGCAACTTCTAAGAAGTTATGTTCTAGTTTTAAAAATATTATGAAAAGTGAATTTGAAATGAGTATGATAGGTGAATTGAAATTCTTTCTTGGTTTACAAATTAAACAAACCGAAGAAAAGATTTTTATTCATTAACAAAAATATATCAAAGAACTGTTACTCAAATATAAAATAGAGAAGGTCAAGCCTATGTTAACTCCTATGCATCCTTCAATCCTCCTATCTAAGGATTAAGCTGGTAAGAAGGTTAATCAAACCCTTTTCAGAGGAATTATTGGATCTTTACTTTACTTAACTGCAAGCAGACCTGATATAATGTTTAGTGTTTGTTTCTGTTCAAGATTTCAAGAAGATCTTAGAGAATCTCATTATATTGCTGTCAAAAGAATATTGAGATACCTAGCAGGTTCTACTGATCTTTGCTTAATGTATGAGAAAGGTAAAGATTTTAGGTTAATTGGTTACTATGATGCTGATTATGCTGGAGATAGAATTGATAGAAAGAGTACAAGTGCAGGTTGTCACTTTCTTGGTCATAATCTAATTTCTTGGTTAAACAAGAGGCAAAGTTCAATTACTCTATCTACTGTAGAACCAAAATACATGTCAGCTACAAGTTGTTGTTCGCAGACGTTATGGATAAAGTATCAATTAGAGGATTATTCTATACAAAAAGATCAAATTCCAATCTTCTGTGACAACACAAGTGCTATCAATCTATTAAAGAATCCAATACAACACTCGAGGGCGAAGCATATTGAAGTTGGACATCATTTTACATGAGACTATGTACAAAGAGGAATCATCAGTCTACAATTTGTTGAGACGAATCAAAAATAGGCAGATATCTTCACTAAACCCCAGACGGAACTTGAATATGGTAATGTTAAATGATCATTCTTCTGACACATCATGATTTAAACAAGAATAAGATAAAAAGTTGTAAGTTTTTAAGTAAATAGTAACGATAAAAAATGGAGAAATCTCTTATCTATGGGAGACACTTTGATTTCACTTCCTTGAAGCAAAATCAGATAGACAACGAATCAAAAATTGAAGCAGTTGGCTAGAAAATTTTCTTCAACATTTGTTAAAGGTCTATTTCAATGAGATATATGAGTTATGGAAGAATGTAAAGGTGGTGGAGAATACCTTAATATCAATAGTAGATGGGTTGTCGGTTATAGTCACACAAGATTTTATCGAGAAGGCTATTGGGTGTTCAAGTATTGGAGCAAAGTTGTTTAATAATACAAAATGGATTACTCAAGGTTGTGTAGATAAAGCGCACATCAATCGACAACTATATGGAAGTGTGATCCAGGAGTCAAGAAGGCTTCAATCCTTATTTCGAAGGCTAGGGTTCTACATTCACTGTTAATTTACTGTCTACTAAGAGTAGGCTCGAAGGACATAGTGACAATGAACAATGAACATTGCTCGTTTCATCTACTTAATCACTAACCCATTAATCTTTTGTTCATGATTTTGAAGTACATGATAAAGTTTAAGGGAGATTATTCTAGCTCTTTACCTTACGGCATGATGTTGACAAGAGTCTTTAGAGAATCTGGAATCTTGCTTGATATAGGTAACAGGGTAAAGATGGATGTGAATAGTGTTATTAACGCTACTACTATTCTCAGAATGGGAACAAAGTTTAAAGATGAAGCGGATATAGGTTTTACACTGAAAGCAAAGTCTGATGGGGAGCTTATAGTAAGACGAAGCAAGAGTGAACATGTTACCTCTGAAAGACAAATAAAACCTCGATCAATAGGAAGAACATCCGTAGAAGAAAAGGATAAACAATCGTCTGATGTGCCAATACAAGCTAAGACGATTCTATAGAAGGAAGAAAGCAGGGTTCAACAATCAATACAAAAAGTGTCTTTAAGAGGAAGGTTGAGACGCTCCAATCAGAAAAGCCCAAATAGTCAAGAAGGTCACCAAGATTATTGATCTTACGGTAACAACAATAGAAGAAGCAGAAAGCTATGATTCTTGGTAGAGATTTTGAGAAGCAAGATAAACGACAGCAGCTTACCAGATCAATTGTCTCTATTTTGCAAAGTCAATCAGCAAAACCATCTGGAGAGACAAAAATGAAAAGGAAGTTAGTATTTGAGAGGAAGAAGCCTCAACAACTACTTTCTTTCAAACCTAGAGAAGAACAAAAGAAGATGAAGCTTAGTTATAAAAAGGTTTCTTCATCTGATGAGGGCACAGACAGTTGAACACCAATTAGTACCTTACAATCCTTCTCAACCAATCAATAAAAAGGATTTGAAAATGAAGATTATAAAAGAATTAGTACCTATTCGAAACAGAAGTTCAATTATTATCAGAGAACCTTCTAAGCAGATGGTCAAGGTACAAGTTGAGTCTATACCAGTAAATGATTAGATAATACATCTTTTTAGTCATAAAGAATGACGACTATATTGTATTCTAAGAGATGAAAAGTCAGAACCATATCTAATGAAGATTTCAAAAGATCGTTATACAATCTATCTGATTACAAGCAGAACAACAATAAAGATTATTCCAGATCTACAACCAAGATGTTCAACCCCCATAACAAGCGAAGAAAAAGGGAAGAAGAAGATGTTTCCTGAAAGGCATGAAGATGATCTTACAGAAGAACAGATTCAAGTGGCTGTGAAGAACATAGGCGATGCATGTAATGTAGCTCAACCTGTAGGTGTCTATGTATCACATCATATATCAAGGGAATCAGGGAGTTAATTTGGAGTTTCTAAAAAGGATGAAAGTTTCAAGGTAGTTGGCACTGTGACAGAATGAAGGTGCAGAAGTATCATGATTGAAGGTATCAATTTCAACTTAGAGATCTTTATGCGTTTAATCATGCATTTCAGACACTTAGGTTTCATACCTTCAGTAAAAAATGTGTTACACCTTATTGGGTATCTAATTTTCAAACTGCCCAGACCTGATGATCTTGATCTCCCAGAAGGAAAGCAAACCTTTAAACTACCCTCAATCAAAATCATAGAGTTAGACGTTTTATCTGGAAAACCATTTGTTGTTGAAAATCTTCATCCACTTAGTGAAACACAATAAGATCCTACTGTTCATTCGGAGTTCTTGAAGCATTTCATCAATTGGATTGAAGCTAGTCACAAACAAAAGGAAGTTCAGGAAGCATTAGCTAAAGATATTGAGGAAATTAATACTAAAGTTGATGAACTGGATGACTCAGTGGGTGATCTTCATAAGAAAATAGCACTTCTACGTGTTTCTATTGAACAAGACCTCAAGACGATCTGCATTGATATTCAACATATGTATTCTGAAATTTTAAAGCATCTAAGATGAGCTATCTTTTTGATTAATAACAAATAGGGATAGAAGAGAAGAGAAGAGTGAAAATAATAGAAAGCATTGTATATCTTATGCATTTCTTGTGTTTCTGCTTTGATTATTATTCGTCTGAATATTATTTTATTTTCTAATATTATGATTATTTGTTATCATCAAAACGGGGGAGATTGTTAAGTAAAGAAGACTTCACTTCTATTAATTTTGATGACAATCAAATAATAATAATCTTAGAAATATGTGAACTGTTTTGATAAGTTTGTTAAGTACGCAGAAAAATGTAAGTGACATGTAGTCAACACTAGAAGATATAAAAAGTCATAATAAGAAGATACACGTCACCATATGAAGATACTAGAAGAAGCATGACACCAGAAGAAGTGTGACAACAAAAGAAGAGTGACACTAGAAGAAGTATAGTACCAGATGATACAAGTGGAAACTATTCTAGAATGTCAGTCAGTCAGTTAGTTGGATTTAGTTACAGGACTCAACTAATAACGGTTTCTAGAAGATTCAAGAAGCATTTTTCAAGAAGACAGTTGAAGACTTAGGCTGTAAATGCTAGTTTTAGTCGAAAACTAAATAAAGTTTTTACAAGAGAGAAAATTTGATTGTAAAATACTTAGAGAAACTCTGTACTCAAGTGCGAAAGAAAGAGAGCGAATACATCTATAATGTAAAGCTCAAACAGTGTCTTTCCAAGAGAAAGAAAGGCTAAAGCTTGGAGAGGCTAAGAAAGCAGATAAAGAATACTTTGTGAGAGAGACCTAAAGAGGCTCTGCAACTGTAGAAAGAATACTTGTAAAGTTGAAGAATATACTGAAATATCAGACAAACTCTAAGGATTGGATGTAGCCCAAGGTTAGGGTGAATCAGTATAAAATCGCGGCGTCTATTCTTTAACCCTTATCTTTTGTTTTCTTGTTGTTAGAAGAGTAGATAATAATTTTTGCGATTGCATTACTCATCGACTTTGGTAAATTATTTTTTTTGTGATCATTTGAATTTTGTAAAGAAATTCAAGAAATTCCCAAACATTAATATCTTTGAAGTTTTTACACAATTCAACCCCCTTCTTGTGTATTTTACATATTATACATGATTTCTATATTAGCAAGTGATTACTTCAAACTTAATGTATTATCCTTGAAAATCTATAATAGGTCAGACACCATTCAACTTCTTAGAAAGCTATCACTCAATTAAAGTACAAGAAGATAAGGGACTTTTATTTCTCAATTATGAGAAGAAGTTATAGGAATTGAAATTTGATTAGTCTAGTATGGAGAAGTTAACTAGTGTTGAAGTATTCATGATTGCACGAAATTGGACCAAAACTCTTCTCTCCTTTAAAATGGACTTTCCATGTACCAATAATCAAGCAAAATATGAAAGCTTAATAATTATAATAGAATTTCTAGTTAATCATGGAACTAAGGAAGTTCTAATAAAAGGAGATTCATAAATAATGTTATAATAAGATGTAGAAGAATGTAAGTGCATGAATTTAACATTATAACCTTATTATACCATTGTTGTCCAATTGCTAGAATTCTTTGATGATATAAAATTTCAATGTATTCTGTAAGCTGAAAATTGGGAGGCAAATGAACTTTCATAGATAACATCTAGGTTTAAAATGTCTAAAGACTTAGTCTATAAGTATATTATGATATAACAAAGGTCCCACCCATCCACTTATAAGAGGGTATCTTAATTAGAAATTTTTAATATTGACAAAGAAGTCACCTATTGATTGGAGGTTAGAGGCTAAAGATTTGTTGGAAAATCCTAACAAGAAAGTTTATTTCAAACTTAAGCAACAAGCACTAAATTTTATGTTGATTGAAGGAATTACATTTTGTCAAGGAAATGGACTTTTTTCTAGATGTCTTGGGATACCTGTGGTATTAACACTAATTCCGCAAGTGTATGAAAGAGTAGATAGAGCACAATAGTATGGAATAAAGATGAGATGGCTTATACATCACATGGATATTATTGGTTAACCATTTTGAAAGACTGCATATCATATACTAGAGGTTGTAAAAAATATCAAAAGTATAGGAGAATTTAGAGAATTCCTACATTTGAGTTACATTATATAATTGAACTATGGACATTTAGAGGATGGGCAATTGATCTTATTGGGAAGATATATCCACCATCCTCAAAAGGCCATCATTTTACTTTGTTAACTCTAAGCTACTTTACTAAATAGGTGGTAATGCAATCTTTGAAGAAATTTGATCAAACAAATATAATCAAATTCATTAAAGAAAAGTTTTTCATTAATTTGAAATTCATCTATCGATAACAAGTGACCAAGGAACCATGTTTATGAGTCAGGAAATAAGAGATTTTTATTGAAGATTATGGGATAACATTGCTTACTTTGACTCTATATTATGCTCTAGTTAATTTTTTAGTTGAAGCATCTAATGAAATAATTGCTGAGATTTTGGAGAAAATGTTATAGGAGAATTAACAAAATTTTGTCTGAAACTTTATGGGCATATCGTACTTCTAACTGTACTGCTATAAGAATTAGGCCATTTGTCTTAACATATAGACACAATGCTATTCTTCCTATGGAATTAGTGATTCCATCCTTAAGTGTAGCTAAACGAAATTCTTTAGAGATTTCTGAGATATTAGAAGCGATGTTAATGGAATAAGAAGATTTAGATTAAGTGAGATTTTAGGCTTTAAATAATATAATTATTCAAAAGGAAAAGATGGAAAAAGTCTATAGTAAAAGAATTCATAGGCCAGAATTCCAGGAAGTGGATCCAGCCTGGAAGTTGATCCTATTTCTAGGGATAGAAGACAAAGAATAGGGGAAATGATCCCTAAATTGAGAAGGTCAATTTAGAATTTATGTAGTTTTAACTAGGAATGTTTATTAGTTATCTAGTTTGGAAGGTGAACCTTATAGCCATTTTATTGATGGAAAGTATCTAAAACCTTATGTACTTACCCTTTTCAAAAGTGTAAAATTAAGGAATGAGAAAGAATTCTTGAAATAAAATAACATTAGATTAACATCCAAAAATAAAAGCCTAAAGTCCCACTCAAAACTAGCCAAAAATTGACAAAGTAGGGAAATTCACAACTAGTCCAAAGTCAAAGGACCAAATTTCACCCTATTGATTAATACATGACATTTCTTCCTCCTTTTCTTGTTGGATTTGTTGCTTTCAAAATTTGACTTTAACTTTTTGTAGCATTAATGGCTTCTTTAACACTATAGCCATCTGTTTGGCTTTATAAAACTCCTAGTTGAGCTTTTGTCTATCTTATTTGAGGGCTTTTTATTTTTATTTTTGATAAGTTTGATAGCCTACTCATGCTCAATATCTTCATTTTCTAAGGAATCAATTTCATTATTTACCTCTTGAATTTTTGACATAAGATTCTTTCCTTTAGTTTCTTCTGCATCATAGCCCATTCTACATTTATGTGATATGTTTAACTTTTTTAGTACATAATATGATCATGGCAAGATTTTTAAGAGGAAACAAAGACTTTTTTAGCTTTATTAAGAATTACCCTAATAATAGATGACTGATTCGTGGACCTAACATGTGGCAACATGCTCAGAAAAGAATTACGTCTTATTTCAGTTAAGAACTACAACTCCTACAATATAGTGAGTCTCAAAAAATCTTTTACTCTTGACAGTTCTTCAGCGTTGATTGTTGATGCAACATTGAGAGGAATGTTAGAGGAGTGATATAAGAAGGTCAGGTCAAAGACTTCTTTTGAATTCATCACCTGTGGACATATATCCTTTATCTGTAAATTATAAAAGAATTTGTAAACAAACTTGCATATCTATGTATAGAATAAATAAATTATTGTCTTACCTCCAATGAAGTAACCTCTATGAACTTTAGCTTAGGATAAGCCTTGATTCTTTTGAAATCTAGTTAAAGGAAAAGAAGGAGCATGAAGGTCTGAGACTGTATCATCTGCAAAAAAAAAAGAGATAGCACAGTGGGAATCCGTATTGAAAATGAAGCTAAAAGTAATAAAATGATGTTTTATACCATCATTAACTTCTTCAAAAACCTTTTTAAGAGTAGAGGAAGTCCCTTCTAGAGGAAGAGTGCCTTCAAGTAAGGTTTTACTGACTACAATTTCTTTGAGTAATTTGGCGGGGGAGCAAGGGAAGTTCCTTAATAAAGCATTTAGAACTGGAGTTTTAGCTTTTTCAAAACTAAAAGTTGTTAAAGACTTCTCTTTAATATTTTTTTAGGGAGAGGAATATGAGCCACACCAATCTAAGAGGAAGGTTGGCTTTCTTTTTTATTTTCAACACCCAAGATTCTAAAATTTATAAGCAAATAAAGTTGGGAAAATTTAAGGAGTCAAAAATACATAAGTATAATGGGAATACCTTTGAGAAGAGAAAATTTAGGTTGAGGAATTAGATGCTTTTTAACCAACAAGAGTGGTAAGGCTCTGTGTCAGTGATATAGATAGTGACAATCTTACACTTCAAAAAGTCATAATGATTGAAATTTTTTCGGAAGTATTTAACATTGACTACATTTGTTTAGAAAGGAACTCTTACTAGATAGTCCATAAAATATACAGTGAAGAATTCCTAGGGATAGGTCAAGTTGCTTACTCCAAAGGTAAGGGAGATACATTTCAAAACCTAAGGTTATAATTGAAAGGCTGACTTTTAGGGCTTTATCACTACTAATAATAAAACTCTAAGATTTATATAAATGAGGAAAAAATTTGGTAAACGGATAATAAGAGGATTTAAAAGTCTTATAGATTCTTAGCTAATGAGGTTCAACTAATCCACTGATCGAGACTTTAGAGATAGCAAAATATTGAAGATTTCTTTAGGAGATTTACTATATAAGATGTTAGCATCAAAGTCTAAGAAAATCAAGAAATCTAGGGTCAAAGGAAGGTAAACCTTCTTTGTCCTTGAGTTCATGGAAATAAGCAAAAGTCCGAAGCTGACCAAAGTTTGAATGACCAAATAATTATTAATGTGTGTATATAATTGAAACGGGTGAATAAACTTGACATTTAAGTTTTGATTAATATTTATAATTCATTCAGAGCTCCTAGATGCGGACTTTGCATGTTAATGATTTGGAACAACTTAAATGACTGTGTTTAAAGTTAAATTTATTTCATAAAGTTGAAGTCATTGTGTCATTATTGCATTGGTGTGCATTGTGATTTTTTTGTTGTTTTGTTTACTTGAGAAAAAATAAACGTTTAAATATGGGGATGTTGATAATTGTAAATTGCATCATATTTTAAGGCATAGTTTGATATGTGTTTAGCCGTTAAGTTAATCATTTAGTATGTGTTTAGGCTAAAATTGTGTTAGTTTGTGATTTATTTATGTTTTAAGTGTTTTAGGGTTAGTATAAGCTTTTGAGCTTAGATATTATGTTTTTAAGGTACCTTGACTTGTTTGTTAGTGTTTCAGGGTTAATATCGAAGAACAAAGGAGTTTCGGAGACATTCAGACTGAAACAATGGGCTACAATCATCATAGAAGCTCAAGGAACGACCTACAATTGTGGCCTGCATGCCATAATTGTGACAAAAGGCTCAGATGTGATCCACAATTGTGGCCTGTGTGGGGCAGATGTGTAAGCACTCTATTTTGAGGAATTTTTTAGACCTTTTAGACCCCGAAAAAATCCTAGAGTTACCTAAAACACAAAGGAGTATAAAAAGAACATAAAAAGGCATAGAAAGAGAACTTTTTGCATCAACCACCTTGAGAAAACCTAGAGAGAGATCATCGAGAGATAGAGGAAGAGAAGAAGGAAGAGAGAAGAGGAGAAGAAGCTAACTCGAAGTACCTCCTAGATTAGGAGGTTTCCTGATGTCGTTGCCTCCTGTCGTCCATTTTAAATTGTATTTTCTATTCTTTTTAGTTTTATTATTGTATAGAATTGGATTGAACAATTGATGATAGGATCTAGAATGTCGAGGATGTTCTAAACTGACCTTCAGAATTTTATTCTTCAATTAATGAGAATCTGATTGTTTATATGTATATTGGATATTGTTGTGGTTTGATTATGTTATTGCATAATTCAATAATAAATTGAGAGGGTGAATCAAATAAAAAACGATTAAATTGGACTAACAAGAGCTAGATGATTTAATAGAAACCAAAATTAAATCATATCGATAATTTATGTGGAGAGAGATCTTATATAGGTTTTCGATGGTTTATTAGAGAACTTCAGAACTAATTAGGATTTTGGATAGGTTGTAAATTGATATATTGCAACCTCCATAATCTATTTAGGGTTTATGATTTAGGGTTAATGGATATAAACCGAGAGAGAGTAATCAACCCTAGGATAGTCTTGAACCAACAATCCAATAATTCATAATCAATTAAGTTAGCATTAAGGATAGGTAAAGTTCCCTTTCTCTCAATTAGTAATTTCCTTCAGTTGATTCTTGGGTGTATTGCAAATTGCTTAATAATTAGTATTTTTTGTGTTTGATTATTAATTTGATTGATTGAATTAAATTCTCAAATTAGTTTCATCACATCTTAAATTTTTATTATTTGTTTCTAGCCTTAGATTTTAGGATTAGATTAGTTCTTTCTTAGTGGGATTAACCCCTTTGGTACTACACTAACAAACTATACGTTTGTGGATTATCGATGGTTAATAATTAAAACTTACACACAACCAAACCCCAATCATTTTTCTATTTTAAAACATTTTTATGTTATTGTTGAAATAGAAACATACAAAAAGTTGAAGTATATTGGAGTTGAAAATTGAGGAGAGTACAAAAGTGCATTTAAAAACTACTGTAGAGATCACATAATCAAATTGAAGAAAGTAGTCGTTAAGTAACCTTAACTCAATAAAGTTTAATAAAATGAATCATACCACCATTAAATGAATTTTATGTATATTTGCATATGTAACACTACTAATCTCTTTCTTCATAGTAATGATAAGAACAACAATAGATCAATTCAACCTTTATTCATCATTCTATATAAGTCTAGGGAGGCAAATGTGTCTTATAAGATCTTATGAAAATACATGGTTATAGAGCATTCATACATTATCTTAGAAGTAAGAGATTCAAACTTGATGGTAATTCTAAATTATGCTTCTTTTTAGGTTATACTAATGATTAATTTGGATAGAAATTAAAAGATTTGAATCAGGACAAGATTATTAGAATTTAAGATTTTGCTTACTTGAAGCCATACCACATGATAACTTGGAAGCAAAAGAGATTCCAAAAGTTAATTAGGATGTAATTGAAAAATAAATGGAAACAATTTAAACCAAACTACCATATAAATGCTTATTATGGTGATCTAATAAAGAAAAATAATCTTCTTAGATGTGCTTTCCATATAAGTATGTGATGATTATTGACTGAGAAGAGCCAAAAATCTTTAAGGAGGGCATGCATCATGTTCAGAAAAAAATAGTTTAAAGGAATGTAAAAGGAGATGAAGTTGCTATATAAAAACCTCACATTTGAGTTAGTGAAGCCACCTAAAAATAAAAGAACTTTAAAGAATAACTTTATTTTTTAGTTAAAAGATGAAGAGAATTTTAAGCTCATATATAAATTAAAACTGGTTGTGAAACGATTCAGTTGATATAAGGGAGTTGATTTTGAACATGTGTTCTCATATTAATATAGAATTGTCTTTAATTAGAGTTCCACTCAATCTAATAGGTAGTCTAAACTTAGAATTTCATCAACTAATTGTGAAGACTACTTTCTTATATAGTGATTTGGAGGTGATATAGAACAATAACTAAAATTGAAAAAAAAAGAAAAACTATAATTTTTTTTTACATATTATGCGAGTTCAATTATTTCAATTATAGATTTTTATTCATTATTTTAAAATTTTTGAATCACTAGTAAAAAGGGGATTTTAGTAATGAAAAAGCTCTCAATGTTATTTGAACATTTCAAATTCAATTCTAAATTATAATCAATTTGAAATTAAAATAAATTGAGCGGAATGATCAAAAAGGCTTTAAACTCGAAATATATGAGCATATGGTATCTGGGTTATGAAAAAAGCTTGTATAGTTTGAAACAAAAACAAAGACAATGATATAAAAATTTTGAATTATGACTAGGAATAACATTGGTTTGGGCTCTAGGCCAAAAAATTTTGTGAGAACTTGGGCTTGACTTGAGATTCGAGCTGGTTTGGGACTTATTGCTCAAGCTTAAGCCTATTCAAACGTTGGGTGACCAAAAGCTTGAACGAGATTTTAGTTTTACATTGAACCTAATTATTATGTTAAAAAATGATATTGTTTCGCTTATTAGAAAATGATATAATTTGAAAGTTAACATTAAGATGTTTAGGCTATTGGTGAAGTCAAGTCATATAGTTCAAGTTTAAGCTTAACCCAAAGCTAAAAAATTAAGGAAAAAAAGCCTCAAATTCATCCTAAAACTCAATCAAGTTAGGCTAAATTTATTGACTTCAATTTGGTCTTGACTGGGGCCAGGCCAAATTGTCAACTAATATTTGATAGATCTTGGGTAAAATTGAGCCACTTTAGATCACTATGAATTATTGAGAAATTCTTATAGATATTTTATTATTCTTTCTTTAGGTAGGTGACATGACAATCATTGACCATAATTTTAAGAAAATAAAAAGTCTCAAAGTATAATTGAGCAACTCCTTTGCCATGGAAGATTTGAGTTCAGTGAAGAGGATTCGTAGTATGATAATTATTTGTAATGGAAGAAATAGAAATATTTGATCATTTCATTAGAAATATATTTAAAAGGTGTTGGTTTAGTTCAACATGGGAATAATTAACATGTTTGTGCTCCACTTGTTGATAATTTTAAATTTAGATCTAAACAATGTCATACAAATGAAAAAGAAAAAAAGAGATGAGGAATTCCGTACTCATCAATTATTGGATACTTGATGTATGTTATGATGTGCAAAAAAACATATATTATGCACACAATTGCCATTATTATTCAGTTCCTCTTAAGGGTACTTCTAAATTTTCTATATTTTGATAACATTGCATGTGTTTTAGATGGATGTTTAAATTCAAATATGGCTAAAGTTGTAGACTTGAGTAATTTTGTATCCGAGTACCTATTGACATTTTCAATTTGAGTTATTCTTTGCCAATTAAGGCTGTAGAAATGTGCAGCATTTTTTACCATTGAGACAAAGTAAATTGCAGTAATATAAGCAAGTGAAGAATTCTTGCAGATGAAAAAATTCTTTTAAGAATTAGGCTAAGATCAAGAAAAGTATGTCTAGTACTATAATAGTCAAAGTGACTTTCACCTTAGTGAGAATCGAATACTCCACTCAAGGTCAACGCGTATCGATATACATTATCATTGGATTTTAGACATTCTTAATAAACTACTGCAACTTGAAAAAAATCACATTAATGATAATAAAGTTGATATGATAACAAAATTTCTACATATAGAGAAACTCAAGATTTATAAGTATGTAGCTTGTATGGGTATTCTTCCCCAGTAGGTATAAAGGAGAGACTTTTTGTATTATAACACCACTAAAATCATGTGAAATAGTGGAATGAAGAAAATTAAAACATAGGATGATGTTGTGAGAAAGCACTATAATGGTATATAAATAGAGGTAAGTGAGTGTGTACCAAAAATTAAGAGAGAAATAAGAGTGAGTGCGTATACAAATGATAAAAATAAACCTTATATAGATGGAAAATTTAATGGATACTTAACTTTGTTAGTTATCTATCATGTCATTGATGATGTGGAAAAAATTATTATATGTTAAATTTATTTTGGGTCTAAAGTACCATATATATGCCAAGCAACTATTTGGGATTCAATCTTTTTTTAAAATAAATATATAATAATTAATTTAATTTAATTTATCCTTAATTAAAATTAAGTAAAGTAATAAAATAATTTAACCTAACTTTAACTAAATGCTTAATTTTACAAACTCCTAATTTCACCTATCGTTAACCTTAAAATTACCAATATTCCTCTCCTTCTTCATTGACTTTTCCTCACTATAGTCTTCTTACAACAATTATCAAATATAAAGAGGAGCTAAATATTGCAAGGGAAAGAATACAATTGTTAGAAAATTAGGTTGCTAGATAAAATGTTGAACTCCAGAAATATAAGTCACCTACATCTACTAATTACTTGCATTCTGAGTTACAACATCAAAAGTTGGAAGCGTCAAGATGAAGGAGAATGATGCAATATTTAAGATATATAACATATCCCAACTAAGTGAAAGGAGTTCCAGCCAAGGTTCTAGAAAGCTGGAGCCTAATGGAAATGTTTTGGCAAAAGAACTGAACATTACAAAGAGTCCTCAAAGTGTAAAGAAAGAAATTATTACTTCAATACATTAACTTGATAACAACAATCCCTCCGAAAAGATCAGTAATTTGCATGATCAAATTGCTTTGGCACATAAAGACATCAACACTTGGAAAGTCAAGGTCAATTTAAAAAAGAGGGAGGTGTCTAAACTCCAAGAAAGACTTCTTAGATTGAAAACTAGTTTATCAGACTAAAATCATAAGAAAAGAGGCTTGAAAATAACAGTCTTTAATGCTGAACAAAAGTTTTTTTTTTTAAAGGAGGCACAATTTAAAATTAAAATATCTAGATAGTTAGAATGAAGATGAAAGTTACATCGGTAGTTACGGTGCTGGTTCTATATCACTTACCCGTAATTGGTTAACCACTAGTCATGGAGCTGGTCTTATATCGCTTAACCCTAACTGGTTAACCACTAGTTACAGAGATGGTTTTACATCGCTTACCTGTACTAGGTTAATCGTTAGACACCGGTTTAATAACATGTATAAAACTTAACAGTATACTATAGGCTAGAAACCATTTCCTTTTTATCAACCAATAACATCATCTCAATGTAAACTCAAATCATATAAGATTTAACTTTTAAACTTCAATTCATATATTGATAAAACATAAACTTGTACTAACAATATTCACATAAGACTCATAATCAATATTCAATTCACGATAAAATGAAAATGTTTTCATAAAATCAATTTAAAGAACACTCACTATTTTGCAAACTGATCCCCAAGCACACTCATACGTTCTATGCCTCTCTTTTACCTACAGCATTTTGCTTAGGCATTTATTTCCAAATTTGGAAATAATACATTAAACCTATAAATTCGGTTTAACTGAATCTGAGATTAGTATTTAATCACGTAACACGTATTCTTACTTCTATAAGCTAACCTACTGTTTTTTGTTTCCAAATATATCTTTGAAAGTCACTTAAATACCATATTTTACCCATTCTAACTTACAATTTCTTCAAAACACTATCTCATTCAATTTAATTCACCGTATCACTATCATGCATGATGAGGCATGGTTATGACCCCTATCTAGAATCCATACCTCAACTTGTTCCTAAATTTTCACATAGTATATGTTACATTAGGTTTTGAGGTCTTCTAGACATTTGTTCGCCTATATCTTTGTTTTTCATATGATTAAAATTGAGGCCATTTAAAGTTCTAAATCAAGAAGCATGCATCAAACATCACAAGTTGCTCTAACACAGGGCAACATCAAATCACCATTTTCAATCTTAAATTTCAATATGATTCAACCAGAATTAGTTCGGGGTCTCTTCTAGGAATTTTTAGTTCTACGTATTATGTTTCATTTTCAGTTGGAATCGTCTAATTTGGAGGTCTGTAGGCCAATTTATGGCCAAAACAATGGGACTGGTTCAAAGAAACCTAAGACAGAATTCTACTACACGTTACTCTCTTGCCATATTCAATCAATTCCATGCAAAGAAACACCAAAATAACATTAATACACTATTGATATTAAACACATCCATCCTATACTAAAAATCCACAAAAATTAGAAATTTAATCTAGGAAAACTTGCCACTTTTTCCTCTAAACTTTTGAGTATTTGCTGAATAATGTTACTTGATTAAGATCTCTTCAAATCTCCATCAAAACCTATCAACAACGAAAGCCTTCTTCTTCCTCTCTCCTTGGCCGACCTTTACAGTTCTCTTCTTTTCACTTTTTTTTGGTATCTCACGTTTACTCTATTGGATCCTGTTTTTGGAACCCAAACATTTGGAGACATAACAAAGCCCATTGGCCCATAAAGGTGGCGTGCCTATAACAGTCGAACATCAAACAGTTAAAATTTTGAGAAACACAAGTAGAATCCAATCATATTTCATTAAAGAATCCAAATAAAGTTTATACAAACTCATTTCAAAATATAAAATACACATGATACAATTTAATGCTTATGCTTGATATGATTATAAAATACAAAAATTCCTGAATTAACTTCATTACAAAAGTCTCTATCTATCTTGGAGTCCCGATGTCTTGTAAAGATCGTTAATTTTCTCTTTCTGCACCTAAGGAGGGAATCGTTGGGTGAGCTACACAGCTCAGTGGCTAATATATTTATAGCCATTGGGAACAAACTACATAATCAAACATATATAGATATACACATTCATATATTCATATATGTTTATATCTCATTAGGCTAGCAATTCAATCATTCACAGTTCAACATATCATCATATAGAATATGTAAAGTGTAATTAATCATCCAAATATAACACGAAATCTTGCATCATAATTTGACAAATCAAAATGCAAATGTACAACAATTGACTCGAGGGTTCCGTGGAACAAAACAGAGAAACCAAAGTTTACTCCGTGAACTGAACAAAACGAATCCACTTTTTGGATTTCATGTGCCACAAGCGAGCAGCCAAGAGAAGGCTTTACGTCGACATGCACATAACTACGAAACGATTCCTCTTT
>JANSVA010449009.1:0-16918 GCA_025504915.1 Erythroxylum reticulatum | reverse complement strand
TATCTATTCAACAAATCCTACTAACCTTGGCACCTTTATAGTTCCAAAATTAAATCTATCTAAACTCCAAACTTATTAGAAATCATGCCTACTTAAAGAAAAAAAAATTCCTGGGGTCCAACAAGTTGGAACCAACTAGGAGAAGTTTTAAAGTGATTTTGTAGAAACATAAGTTAAATATAGCCGGACATACCCATACTAATGAACATGACTCTTGTTTATTAACACGGTACCTATAAGGACTTATCTTTAACCCAGTGTAGTTTACTAGTTTATTATGTAGCTTTGATAACTTATAACTTAAAGGAACACAATATAAATAGTTATGTGACCCTTATATTCCATTATGATGTATTATAATTCTTTGACAGCTATCCATATGAAGGAATTGTTTGTTTATTCCATATAACAATTGATTGATTATATTCAAGTAACATAATTATTTATCGGCATTCTTTATCTTTTACATATTTAGATGTATATGATAAATTCTTTGGAATAAATATATATTGCAAATGAAATTATGAAGAAATCATAATTATGATATTCATATTGCATTATTTATTATCCCTAAATTGTTCCTAATTATTGTTTTATTAAGATTGGACATTAATAAAGCATAAAAAGGCTAACATGTTTTATATTTTTCCTTATGAAGGAATACATCGATCTCATAGACTAAAGTATTAAGATACTTAAACAAATGTCAGAGGGTGCTTATTAGAGAATACGTTCATTGAACTAACACTATATGAGAATTCCATTGGAACATTACTTGTATGTCTATAAAAATTTGCATTGTGATGATTGTATAAATGATCCTTTAATTTGTGATCAGTAAAGTATTTCATATAATAATTAACGTATTTTGATACCACTTATGCCATGTCCTAGTCAAAGTTAGCTCAGTAGATAGTTGCTGGATGTAGCATGAACTATATGAAAATAGTTATGTGATCAATATAAGATTTATCACCTTCAAGTGATTAGGAAGAATGTTCTGTTGTTCTCGATTAATATTGATTTGGTAAATACTTGGACAAGGTGGAATAACACTTTGTAAAATAGTGTACAAATGTCATTAATAGAATCAAATACTAATAGTGGGGAACTAATTTGATTGGACTCAAATAGAGTAGACATTAATTCCATACAATATGTCTAATCTAAAAATTATATGATGATATTTAAATTATATGAAAAAATCATACATGAAAAGATTAGTCAAAATCACTTTGATATTCTTGAATATTTGGGTAATTATAAGGTGTTGTTAGATGCCAATCTTAATTTATGGATATAACTTGTTTAATTAGAGAATTAAATAAAAAAATAAAGGAATTTAATTTATATAATACAAATTTGATTTAGGATTATAATTTATATCTATTGCCGACATATTTAGGAACCTAAAGAATTGCTTGTAAAGTTTAACAAAATTTATGATTAAATATAAGACATTTAATAAGTAAAGATGAATATGAGATATTAGATCTTATTTGAGCTTAGTTGGTATTTAATCAGAATTAGTTGAAACTATAATAAAATTTTAATTAAAATTAAATTTTTATTTCAATTAAACTACTAAAAGGTTTAAGACCTATTATAAATGGATTTAAGCTCCAAGGGAGTGAGTACTTTTTGCCTAACCTCTCTACAATAGTTGTAGAGTTCTCTTAACTTATTTATGAATACCATTAGAGGCTAAGCACTTATACAACTATAGTGGTTAAGGTGAGCTACTTTTACAAATGATTCAAGAGAAACAACAAGAAAATGATCAACTTTCGCCAAAGGTACGAATTAAGATTCATGATTTATTATGTTTTTCATGTTATAGAATTTTAAGTGATCTTACCTTTTGAGAAATCATATGAAATGGTGTCATAATTATTCCACCATGCATAAGATTGAATCCTTCCTCAATTGTCCTATAGGAACAAGTCCCAACATGGTCTTGTATTTAAACATATAGGGACAATAAGGTCTTGTGGACTATATTGGCAATAACTTTTATATTAAAAGGTAGAAAGTCGAACATAAAATATAAACTTGTCTTGTACCTGTGTTGGTCATTTTTATTTACCAAAAAAATCTATTTTATGAAGTAATTGGCATACATCATATCAATATAGACTCGTTTTGTTTATCTTGAAAAAATGAGTGTTAGTCCCTAATGACACCTAAAACGGGGAGAGGGGGAGGAATTTGGTGTATATAAAATTTAATGAAATTTTCTAATCATTAAGCTCAATTTAATAATAATCAATATATATATAAAGATAAATAAATTGATTAACATAAATTATTCAAACAATTAAATAATAATTTAAATAGGATAAGGAAGAGAGAATGTAAACTAATTTATTGTGGTTCGATAAACAACCGTTACCTATGTCCACTCCTAAGACTCATTATGAAATTCCACAATAATTCTTATTTCAAGGAGAAGAATAACCTTTGTAAAAATATGTTAGTCCCTAATGGTACCTAAGAGGAGGGGCAAATTAGTTATTTACTAAAATTCAGCAATTTTTTATTAATATGCTTAATTAACAACAATCAAAGTATAGAATGATAGGGTAATTACTTAATATAAATTAGAAGCATATTTGCATTATGTAATTTGCTTAAATATCCCATTATTGTTTACATGAGCATTGAATATCAATGTTTGGTTCATAAATGTGAATTTATGGTATATGAGTTGTGATATTTCTAAATGTGTGTGTTTGGCGGATGATTGTTATGAGTGGTAATTCAAACTAAGTATTTTTCCCACTAAGCTTTCAAGCTTAGCATAGGTGTTAATTTATGTAGGTCCAAGTCATAGGAGTGAGTCACAAAGAACATCTGCAGGGACCAAGGCCAACAGATAGAAGAAAAAGTACTTTTGAAATGTGTTTTTAGTTACAAATGATTGCATATGTAATGAAAAAAAAGGGAAATTGTATTTTTTTCTTTTGGATTACCATTTAAATTTAAAGATGTATTACTAATGTTAAATGATAATGTTAAGCATTTGGGAGTTTTGTAATGTGTATATGTATAGCATTGAATAAAATTGTATACCTTGCATACATGTACAAGAATTTGGTTGCTATGTGTATAGATGATTGTAGGTTCCGTATAAGGGGTGTTACAATCACTTTCCACTCCTCTTCATTGATTAGATACTTGAACGACTTGCAAGATGATCTCACTACTGTTTTCTTAACGGTTATTTAGGTTATAACCAAATTATGATGGCTTCGGAGGATCAGGAGAAAATAACCTCCACATGCCCATTTGGTACATTTGCCTATAGAAGAATGTCATCTGGACACTACAACGACCCAGCCATATTCAGATGCATGGAAAGTATTTTCTTCGAGTATGATAAGCACCTTATTGAGGTCTTTATAGATGATTTTTGTAACATCCTGTCACCTATATTAAGGCTAGAATTGTGATTTATGAGAAAATATTGAGAAATTAAGGAAATGCACATCATGCTTTAGTTAAATATGACATGCACATTTTTGCACATGAATATGATTATACATGCATTCATTGATATTTTCTGGGAATAATTGATCTATAAATGTGATTGAAATGTGAATTGTGAGTTCTTTGCATTAAAAATTTATTTGGAGACCATTAGCATTATTTCAAAATTTTTGGTAAATTTTAAAAAATTTTCGAAAAATTTAGATTATTTTTTATTAAAAAAAGTAGAAATATGGACCAATTATTTTGTGACATGTAGACTGCTTAATTAGTTGACAAATGGCAGCATGAGTGAAAGAGAAATGAACTAGTAATTAGGAGACATTTGGCAATTTAAGGAGGAGATAAATGGCTTACATACCAAATGACACATGTTAAGGTAGTTTGGAGACACCTTGCACCTAGCTGAATTAAGCTAAGTTGCTGCTAGAAAAATCCACCATCCTTTTCTCCTTTCTCCACCGAAAGTTGCTACTAACATACATCTTTGTAATTTGGTTTCAACCTTACTAAATGACGAGATCAACATCATATGTCTAACTTTTACAAGATAGTCAAAGAACCAGATTTTTATTGTTCTTTGTCCTAGCCAAAAATCAACTTGTTTTTACCTTAACTTTATGACAATCTTGCAAGCTTAGAGGGATAGATTAGCTTAAGGTTTTGAAGGAGATTTTGAGCTTAAAAAAGTAAGTAGAAATCTGTAATTTAAGGCACATGATTATGATGATTGAATTAGGAAAGATTGTACAAGTTGTTGATGAGGATGTATACTGGAATTTTATGGACTGGAGAATTTTCATTGAGTAGACGTCGATATTCTGATTATAACTTGAGTTGTAGATTTTTGAATAAGTTTATTCTTAATTCAGATTAAACTAGATGCATATGTCTACAACTTTTTTGAAGAAGCCAAATGTTAATTCTATCTTTAAGCATTTCAAGTCTATCTGGAAGTAGAGTTAGGAGTTCTATTACAGTTTAAAAACATTATTAACTCTTTTGGATATAATTTTCAGTATAGTGAATCAAATTGTATGATTCTGGTGTTATTAGAAACTGAAAATATAGTGGAACAATTGTCTAGATAAAGTGCTAATAAAATACACCATTTTTCTTGTCATAATGATCATACAAAGTTATCCCGAAAGGGGGTGTTAGGATGAAAATGTTGAGGTGTGCTGGAATTTGATACCTGGAATGTTTTTACTGAACATGCTATGGTATTTTGTCTATATTTTGATCTGTAGATTTACAAATAAAATTATTCTTAATTTAAATTGAACTAGAGAGATTTGGCTACAAATGTTAAGAAGAAATTGAATTTGAATTCTATCCTTAAGGGTCTTGAAATTGAATTTGAAAGTAAGTCTTGGCTTAGGTAGTAGCACTACCAGGGACAGAAATCAGGTCTTCTTGTTATTGAATAAAATGTATTTATGTAGGAAAAATCTTCACAAAAGTTATATTTTATTCTCTTAGCTTTTGATTGGTATAAATTTTGTAATTTTTGGACTTTGGAATTGAGAGATATGAGGTTTACAAATTGAATGCATGATCATGCATTAGCCAAATTTTCAAATATACCAAGTCTGTGGTATTTTGAGAATAACTCATAGAATAATGAACCAAATTGAATGTTCTTAGTATCATTAGAAACTTAAAACATTGGAGAATAACTTTCTAGAAAGAAGTGTTGGCTAATTTTGTCATTTACCTTATCATAATAATTATGTAAAGTTGACCTGAAAGCATATTATGAGAAAAAAATCTGAAATGATCAATTGGGTTATAAAATTAGTTTCACATTGTTTTATTATGGTCCAAACCCTAACTACAAATTATATTAATGAGAGCTTTGCTATCTAAATGATATGGTGACAAAATCTTGATAAGATATCCGAAATTGGCATTGTGCATATTGTCTATACATTGATGTGCATAAAGAAATACTTATACATTTGTGCAAAATTGTGATATATGAAAATGTGTTTTGCATGATTTAAAGGAGCACATTAGATGTCAGTCAGACATTGCTGGACCATCTAGGCAATAGCATATTGGAGTGTATTATGAGTAACCTAAGATGGTCTCACCTTGATTTGTTTTATTTATTACTGAATTGAGTTTGATATTGATGAATGTGTACTGAATTCCGGACAATAATTGTCCTAGGCATTCATTGCATGTGAATATCATTGGAAGTGCTACTTGTATGTAAATGAGAATAACTAATTGAATTTGATATGTACTGATTGTATTTTGAATTCCAGACATAAATTGTTCGAGGAGTTTAATATTTGGGTATGTATTGGAAGTGTTATGAATTGTTGCGAAACTCTGTATGATATTTGAATTCTCAATAAAAGTTGAATGCCAAACTTAGGTCCAATGATTATGAGATTTTGACTATGCATCATTTGTGATTGTTATACATGGTAAATTCTATAATTTATGCATTTCATAAAATGCATGCTCAGATAAAGACATTGTGACCATAGTAGCAACTTTGATAGAGCTTTGAGCTCAATTTTCTGCACGTAAAGATTTGCTTCGTGATTTTTGTCTGCATGTAGAGCTTTGCTCAGTGATATATGTTTCTGACTGAGCCCAATAGGCCAGTATTTATATCCATATATGAAAGGCAATTGGTCACAACAATAATAACCAATGTGGAGTCTCATATGCATCTATATTGATATATATATATGTTCTGATTCACAATGATATCATGAATTGTCATGGTAATATGTGTACTTAGATTATACAAGATCTGAATGATTATATGTGAATTATGTAATCTTGTGTGATTGACAGGTGAAATCATCAATGATGGTTCACTCATTAAGTTCGCAAAACTAATAAAAATTGCAACATGGCTTTTCAGGTACGAGACAAGAGACCTAGTTCCTTAGACTGGACTAAAGGAACCTTTTGAATTAAGTTATGACTCAGAGATCTATCAGCTGACATTAGAAGAGTTGTAGCTTATGTTTTGACGTCTTCCTAGAACTTGTATAAGGTTTTGTAAATATTTATTAATGGATACAATGTAAGCTTTTGTTTAATGAAAATAGTGTGATTTTTTGACAATGAATGCAAGGAATGGTTTTAATTTGATGACTTTTAAATTATGTTAGATGATGCTATGTTAAGTTGGATTTATGTTCGCTCTAACATGCCATTATCATAGGATATATACTTGAATGTCCTTGGGTGTTTGGGTAAATACTCTATGGTCGTAGGATGCTGTAATTTTACTTTCTATGGGAATTCATTTGGTGCATGCTTGGATAATTTGAATTGTTTACTTGAACGATGCATTAAAATTAATCTTGCTATAAATTCTAAAAAATGCCATTTTATAGTTGAACAAGGGATAGTTTTGGGACATGTAATCTTATCTAGAGGTATTGTGGTCGATAAAGCTAAGGTAGAAATTACAAAACTTACCCTACCCCATAAATGTGTGGGAGGTTTGTTTTTTTCTTAGACATGTAGGTTTTTATTGCAGGTTTATCAAGGACTTCGGTAAGGTCTCAACAAGTCTCTGTCATTTGTTAGAAATGGACATACCATTTGAGTTTGATGAGGGATGCAAGCAAGCATTTGATAAGTTGAAAGAGCTTTTGACTTCGTCACCAATCATTCAACCCTCTAACTAGAGTCAGCCATTTGAGATTATATGTGATGCAAGCAATTTTGTTATGGGTGTTATCCTTAGTAAAAAATGTGGCAAGATGACTCATGTAATTTATTACGCTTCAAGAACTCTCAATCTAGCACAGTGCAGCCACTCTACCACATAAAAGGAGCTTTTAGCTATTGTTTTTGCTTTAAATAAATTTATACCTTATTTGCTTGGTTCTAAAGTGATTGTGTGAATCGTATGAAATTTATCAAGTTGAAGTATAACCAAATCAATCTTTGGCAAAAGGATGATGATGGTATTGAATTGTTAAATTTATACATGTAATGTATTAGATAAAATAACAATTCATAAAAGGATAACATATATTTTATTAGATTGCTAATGACTTTATGTGATATTCATACTATATTTAAAGTACTTAAGTGTATTCTTTGTAATTTTTAAAAATGATATAAGCATCACATATGAATAAATAAAAATGTTAATTTTAAAATTTTTGAAAGTACTCTTTATAATTTTTAATTTTTTAAATTTCGGTTAAAAATATGATAAAGTAAATATAGTATGAATAAAATATGAAAAAATAAAATGTTAGTTATGTAATAACTTAAATCAATTCTTAAATTCGTGTTAAATTAACAATATATTATAATAATTTTAAATTTATTAATTTAAGACAAATTTAATTAATTTAAGTTAAATTTGAAAGTTTAGATAAACTATAGTATTTTTATTATTTTAATCAAAATTTAAGAAAAAGAATTTTAAAAAATTAATTTAATTTTTTTAAATTACTAAAAAATCTATCTCTTAATTTAATAATATTTATTTCACTATTCGACGAACGCCTTAAGGAACGGAATCAAATATATTTTTATTTCATACATGTGCCATGATCAACGGTGGTTGGTAAAAGTTTCACGATTGTCAGGAATAGAGGTGGGCACAGGATAGCATAGACGTAATGAGTTAATTAGATCGGATAACCCCACATTAGCGCCAATAAAGGGCGGGGTTTTCGCACAGTTCAGGGCGCGCTCTTTCATTGTCGTCAAAGCCTCTCTATCTTTCGAAAGTCGGAGAGTCCCCAAACATCGCAGCCGCACTTCAGGTACATACATCAACGCTTGCTTAACAGATTCAGCTCTTGGATTTGCGTCTTCTTACCTTTTAACTTTGTCAAATCTCTTTTCTGTTCTGCTAGATCCGCTGATCATTTGCTCAATTTTCTTTCAATATAGTCTTTCGTATATGATATTGCATGTTTTCATCTGTTAAACAGTCTTTTCACGGTTGCACGATTTTATAGTTTTCGGAAGTTTTCTGTTGACTGTTGATTCTGTTAGATCTGATACTGTCTTTTGTTGAACTGCTTTCGAGCTATACTTTATGTTTGATGGTGATGGTTGTGTCTAATGCCAACTGATGCGGTGAGAAACGAAGAAAACTAACACACTTAATTTGAAGAAACATAAAAATCCACTTATAAAGAAAGCTTAAAGCTAACTAAATATGAGAGTATTATTGATATAATGAATAACACAATGTTTCAGAGGCCTATTTATAGGCTTTACTAGGCAATCCAAATGCAAAGGAAAATAGGAACATTAGAACAAGTAAGAAACTTAAAGAAAATAGAAACCAAAATAAGTAGAAAACTTACAGCCTATTTGGTTGAGGGTAATAAGTATTCTATTACCCATGTATTTCTAGCTGTTAAGTATTCTTTGTTTGGCTGGAAAAAGACCTACGGAATAATCATTCCTGAGCATTAATAATTCCTGAAAATGGGGAATAGCCAACGAAGCTAACCCTTTGTCTTTACCTATTCCACACACATCTGGAATAGGTAAACACGAGCTTTCTTTCTCTTGGACAAGTTCTATCCCTTTCTTTCTTTGTTTCCAACAAATTTCTCACTCACGCAGCAGCACGCCTCTCTCTTGTCTGGTCTCATGCAGCAGAAGCGCACCTCTGGCTTAGTGGCCCCCTCTCGCTCTTCACGCGAGCGTCTCTTTTCTCCACTCTTAGGTCTCACTGCAAGAAAACAACGTAATCTACGACGTTTTATTGATAAAATGTTGCTGATTTTTAAACGTTACGAAAAGTTCAAATTTTCCATGACGTTTTATGAAAATATTGTAGATTTATAACACTTTTTGTGATGTTTTTTAATTAAAACGTCACAATAGAAACTGCGATATTTTGCTGAATAAAACGTCGCTGTTGGTGTGGTGGAACTACCTGACCCAAAATTATACCCGACCCTACCAACCCATCATTTCCTAAACTAGCCTTTTTTTGGTTTTTCCCCAATCCATCTCTTCGTTTATGCAAAGTCCCTAAAACCACAACTAAAGAAGGTGAAGCAAGCAACGACGAACAGGCAGACGGAGGAGCAAACGGTGGGAAGTACATGGTAGAAGCAACACTCCTCGTGTATTGATTATTGCTTATACAAAAATTTCTATTAAAAACTGTTTGAAATTCTTTTATGTTTTAATTTTTCATATTCTCTTGATCTTCAAGCAATGAGTTGAAAACTAAATATGAACTCTGACAAATGAAAAGGAGCGTTAAAATTAAAAGCTTTGTTGGTGGTTGCCATATTTCACCGTCATCATTAGAGTCCTTGATTCTCAGGTTTTCGTTTGCAAGGTATTGTTCTCTTTGTTGAGTAGCTTTTTTTTAATTTCTTTGTTTCGTATCTTATCTTTCTACTTGTGCTTGCGTTTTCTTACTTCAGAACGATTATGTAACTTAGGGATTCATATCAATCTGTTTGGTTTTTAAATTTTCAGAGAAAATTTTGGGTTTTATTTTATTGTGTCACAATAACGATGAGATTGGAGAAGTGTTGGTTTTGCTCCTCAACTGTATATCCGGGTCATGGTATTCAGTTTGTCCGCAACGATGCTAAGGTAAAGTTCCGTTTTTTTTTTTTTTTTGTCTTTAATGTAGTTCAATTTGGTTAATTTCAATGCCCTTCATGGGTTTTGTGCCTTTTTATGTTTTAAGTTTGTTGCTATTAGTTTCGCATTGGTTGACATTTCTTCTATTTTCAATCCCTTTATTAGTGGATATATGAAGCAATTAAGCAACTGATGTCTGTAAAATCTAATTAAAAAAGCTTCCTCATTTCCTTGTTTCTTCTTCTAGCCCTTTGAATGATTGAGTTATTGGTTATTAGGCAAATATGACTGGTATCAAATTAATTCTTCAATCAACTCCTTGAGGAAACGTACGTGATGAAAATGAAAACTTTTTAAGTGCTTTAAGTTGTATAGGAGCTGTTCATCTAGAAGCACACAATCATATCTTGGAACCATAGTGACAAATTGCTCTATAGAAACCAGATGATTGTGACTCACTAGTTCCTTAACAGTGAATGTTTTGGCAGATATTTCGTTTTTGTAGATCCAAATGCCACAAGAATTTTAAGATGAAAAGGAATCCTCGTAAGGTAAAATGGACCAAGGCGTATCGGAGGTTGCATGGAAAGGATATGACACAGGTAAAGCATGGTTTCTTTGATCCATGTTTGTCATTTGAAACTTGTTTATTCGTGCAAGCTTGGTATTTTGTTTCTTCTTACTTCACTGGTTATGTATGGTTCTAGGATTCAACCTTTGAGCTTGAGAGGAAACGCAATAGACCGGAGAGATATGACAGAACTCTTGCAGAGAACACTTTGAAGGCCATTAAGAAGATAGATAAAATTAGATCAGACAGGCTTGATAAACATATTGGAAATAGGTTTGTTGACTTTCCACATTATCTTTCTTTTGAAAGGATAAGAATATGATAACTCACAAGTTCTTAAATCTTGTGCAGATTGAAGACTAATAAGAAGAGAGAACGCATGGAGGCAGCAAAACAATTAGAACAGAGCATCCATCTGATCAAGGCTCCAGCTGCTCTCTTGAAGGATCCCTCTCTCACTGTCCCAAAGATCCAAGTCAAGGTTCACCAAGCAGTGACAGAGGAGAATCGACAAATGGAAGAGTGATTTTGATTCTTTCTTTAGTGGCCAAAATTTTGTGTCTGCTATCTTTTTGATCGTGGTCCCTGTTGTGTGGATGTATATCTCTAGTAATATATATTATTAAGTCTAACCTTTTTTGTTTCATTTTTGAGAATTGCGAGTTTGAAACGTCTAATTACTTGTAAGGATCGTAATTTTGATCTTGTGTTGGAATATTATACTATTAACATATGATCCACAAACATTTTCACTACGAGGGTCAATTCGGTGGATGTTTGCAGCTGTTTGTTGCCTCCTCTCAAACTCCCTTTGGGGTGGAATATTTGTATTTTAAAAAATAATTATTAAAATTTGAATTTTAAAAAATAATTGTTAAATTAAGAATTATTAAATTAAAATAATTTTAGAAAAATGGAAAAACAATAATTAAAAAATAATACAATTATTTACAACATTTTGGTATAAACGTTATAACAAGTCATCCGTTGCGATATATGATTTTTTGTGACGTTTTTAAAAACCTTGTGGATTGTGATTTTTCGTGATATTTTGAAAGACGTGGAATGTAACTTTTCGTGACATTTTTAAAAATATTGCGGAATGATTTTTTTTTTATGTTTTCAAAAATATCACAGAATATAACTTTCTGTGATGTTTTCACAAAATGATGTAGAAAGAACAATTTTTTAGTGACGTTAATTAAAATGTTACAGAATGTCTGTATTTTCTATGACATTTTATGGAAAACCTCACATAAATTTTTTGCTTACATCACATTTGGCGATGTTATTTGTGATATTTTTTAAAACGTCGCAAATTGTAATTTGAAATGATTTTTTTGAAATTTTGTGACGCTTTTTAAATATTGCAAATTGTGCTGTTTTCTTATAATATATAAGAAACATCGCAAAATTTTTTTGCCCATACTACATTTCGCAATATTATTTGTAACGTTTTTTAAAACATTACAAATTATATTCTGTGACGTTTTTTGAAATTTTATAGCATTTTTTAAACTTCGCAAATTGTACTATAGTGTGATTAGTATTTCTGTTTTACCAATTAAACTCGTAGAAATTGTTACATGTATTACGAACAAATAATTCACAATTGTCAACGTGCAGCGTATACAGGCATCTGAAAGCAACCTCCTTATATGCATTCACTACAGTGCAATCCTCTACTTCAACATTTCCATAACAAACTTAACCATCGCATTTTACGTACGATTAAAGACAAGGTCGTCCTACAAAAGGAAAAAGACAAATGGGCGATGAAGGCTGCTCTAAAGCGCCCCAGAATAACTAAAATAGACCTGGCAAAAATACATGTCTCCCCGTCAATGACGTTCGCTGGATATTATTAGGAGCACAAAATATATGTTAAGCAGGTTCCTCTTTCACTTTCATGCCAATTCCGATACAGCTTATTTAAAGAAATAGTTGATCTAACGGCTTGAATCTGTAGCTGGAGTATTTCCTTTCATTTTTAACGGCTTGAATCTGTAGCTGGACTATTTACTTTCATTTTTCGTTTATCTAATAAAGATGCACTTTGGATACAAATTTGTTCCCTTTTTCCAATCTACCGACGTCCAGGTTACTTGAAGGTACTGTTTTACGTCAACAGCAAATCACCCGTTTGCTCGTTGTCACGCTCTTTATTTTATGCATTTTGTTTAATTATTAATTTATTTATTATATAAAGTTTGTCTATTCTTCCATATAGTTTAGGATTATAATCTATATTTATTATCAATATATTTAAAAATAACACGATTGAAGAAAGAAAAAGGTTGCTAACTAAGTGAGGTTTTAACTCATGGTTTTGATGATAACAAAAATATATTCTTTTTAATGAATTTACTTTTGGTGATTTAATAGCTTTACTATAGTTGATTCAAGCGATATGTTAATCTTGAATTTCAATAGAATCTCAAAGTGAGTAAAGAAATCAATTAAATAAAATGAACAATTAATAGAAGGAGAAAATGAAAAAAAATGGAGCATATTTGTAATTCAAGTGATGAACCAAAAATAAGGAGGAAACAATCATACCTAGGATTTAAGCAAATGATTGTAAATCATTCTTATATCCTTGCCTTAATCATTCTAATGAATTAGGAGTTTTATCATTCTATGATAATTTGCATATAAGGCATAATATATAAATATTTTTCCAATCAAAAGGAAATTTGATTGATTTTTAAAGAAATCTCTTGATCTTTAAACAAACTTTTGAAATGATTTTGAATCAAGTTTTGCCAAAGGAGTGTATTTTGCCAAAGGAGTGTATTTTGATACTTGAAAAAACTTGAGAAGTTTGAAATTTTTATTTTTAAGTATACTAGTCAATCAATCTAGGTCAATGGTCGATCAATATTAGGTTCTTTGGATACATTATTCGATCAATATGTGTGAGTGGTCAACCAATGCCTCTCAAAAAGAATAAAAAATTATTTTATGATTTTGTAATCATACTACTTGGTACATTGGTCAACTAGTATAGTACATTGATCAACTAATGTGTTTGTATTATTTGAAAAGACATTATCATGAGTTTGTGAACATTTTGGTCAAACAATATGATAGAATATTTGACAATTCTACTACTACTATTCATTGTAATAACTACTTTTATTTTCGACGACTATTTTAGGTTATTTAAGTATAACAGGGCAACATATAAGTTATGAAAAGCTTTTAGGGCAATATAAAGAGTTTCTAATAGCCTTGAGAGATTAGAGGGTGCATATGTGTGTCATATAACACATATTGTGACTTGTTCCATTATTGTGAGCAATAAAAGGAGTTCTGAAGCTATATAATTATTATAATTATGAAAATTACTTAGGGTACACTTTATGAGGGTTCCTCTTAGCCTTAAATAAGATTTGTAAATGATTACTTTTCACCTATGACAAAGCAAGATGATTGTAATGTTTCTCTTCATTTATGATAAAGAAGATGTTATAAGGAGGGTTGATCTTTGCTCATTGAAGGAAGAAGACAGTGAATTTTCAAGTTAAGCTTATTGAGTAAAGTAGACCAATGGTTGTTTGGCCAAACTACTAAATTGTCTTTTTTTATATCTTTCTTTCCATACTCTCTTTTATTTATTATGGTGATTGTTTCGTAATTATTGTATGTGAATTTTTCATAAGTATTCATTAGTTTAGAAATAAGAAAAAGTGAACACACATTAGTTACCCCCTCTCATATGTGATTTGGGGCCAACAATTGGTATCAAATCATGTCTTGTTCATTGCTTTTAAAATTTTAATGATACTTTATTAAAGATCCTTATGACATAATTTGATTTACTTTATAACTAAGACAGTCAATGTATAGGTAGATGTCATTTCTTTAAAAATGACAATAACATACATATGAAAATTAGGATGAAACTCTTTCTTTTATCCAAAGGAGTTAATCATTAAGGAGTTGTAGTAGAAAATGGTCCTTATATCTGAATGAGATCTATAATTGTAGATAAAATGAAGACTAAAGTACTAAATGATATAAATGAATGAAGCAATAACAATAAAATACTCTTTGTGTTAAATAGCAATGTGGTACATATTTGGTTTTGAGCTATTGATATAAATGAATTCAATAGGGTGTCTACTTATGAATCTACCACAAGATATAAAACATACTTGAAATCACACATAAAGGCATTGCTCAAGTAAAAGAGAGAAAATTGAGCTTGTTAATGCATCAATATAAGTTATTTATGTTAATAAAATTAAATCAATTTCTAATATACATACATACATATATGTATGTATATGTATAATACATACATACATATAAATATATATACATACATATACATATACATATACATACATATATGTATGTATGTATATTAGAAATTGATTTAATTTTGTTAACATAAATAGCTTATATTGATGCATTAACAAGCTCAATTTTCTCTTCTTTTACTTGAACAATGCCTTTATGTGTTATATATATATATATATTCACTTCATGGTGTTCTTAAAGTTGAATAAGAGCAAACAATTGAAGAAAAAGAAGAAATCACGTAAAGCCACATGAGATGACACTATTAGTAAGGAAAGTGTGGAATCCAAAAATATGGTGGCAAGTATGTGCCTTATATCTAGTAATAGTACTCTCTTCTTAAAATTCTTACAATGATAATGATGATTGCGATGTTGATCTTTCATATGTTAAGTTAGTAAATGCCTAGAGGTCATGAGTTTGAAAAGTAAGAAATTATATTCAAATTATAGAGAGAATTTAAAGCTCTTATATGCTTGCATGATTGAGAATGAGAAATTGAAATATTATATGCATCACATGATAGAATCTAAGAATGTGGTTATTGCTAATGACAATAAGCATAATTTGTTACAAGATAATGAGATGTTAAAATGATATCAATATTCTCAAAAAGTCATTGTCTCTATTTACTTTATGGTGTAAATTGAATAGCATGCTTAGAGATTAAAAGATATTATATGATGGGCATAAGATTAGGTACACTTATGGAAGTGCATCATCCAATGCCATGACTTTTATTATTGAAAGGAAATCATGTTTATAATGATGATTTATTACCTAAGTTATCACATAAGCATAGAGAAATCAATTTTAGACGTGAAAATTTCAATGTTAATACATCATCTTCTAGGTCTCATGCTAAAAAGGAATTCTATGCATTTACATATAGTTCATATTCTAGACCTTTAATAAGGCAACAATAAGCACAATTTTTATTCAAAAACATATCAAAAGAGCATACAACATTTTTCTCATTCGTATAGACCTTTTTGTTATCAAATGGCTTGAAACAAACTCTCAATAATTATATGCCACCATACAAGTAAAAGACACATGTTCTAAATCAATAAAGGATAGATTTTCATCCAAAAAGCATATTTTATACTAATTCATTTGTTAGGCCTCATTATCATCTGAGAAGAGTGATGATTACTAATTACTCTAATGTTTTAGTTTGATTTTAAAAGGATTTAACTTGTGTTTTTATGATTTCCGTAGGATTTGACTTATTATGGTTTATATTTTGCTTACAAGCCTTCTTTGAGCTCTCCAATAATGAAGGAATGAATTCGGGCAAGTTGGAACCAACTAGGAGAAGTTTTAAAGTGATTTTGTAGGAACATGAGTTGAATATAGCTGCACATACCCATACTAATGAACATGACTCTTGTTCATTAACACGGTACCTATAAGGACTTGTCTTCAACCCAGTGTAGTTTACTAGTTTATTATGTTGCTTTGATAACTTGGAACTTAAAGGAACATAGTAAAAATAGTTATGTGGCCCATATATTCAATTATGATGTATTATAATTCTTTGACAACTATCCATATGAAGGAATTGTTTTTTTATTCTCTATAACAAATCGATTGATTATATTCAAGTAACAAAATTATTTATAAGTATTCTTTATCTTTTACATATTTATATGTATATGATAAAGTCTTTGGGACAAATATACATTGCAAACGAAATTACGAAGACATCATAATTATGATATTCATATTGCATTTATGTATTATTCCTAAATTGTTCCTAGTTATTGTTTTATTAAGATTAGACATTAATAAAGCATAAAATGGCTAACATGTATCATATTTTTCCTTATGAAGGAATACATCAATTTCATAGACTAAAATATCTAGATACTTAAACAAATGTTAGAGGGTGCTTATTACGCTGCGTATGGTTGCTGTCTCTGATAGCTGGAGACGGAACAGAACAAAAATTTGGAGACGGAACGGAACAAAAAGTGGAGACAG
>JANSVA010448993.1:0-16919 GCA_025504915.1 Erythroxylum reticulatum | reverse complement strand
CCGAGATGAGTTTACACACTCATAACCCGTTTCGATTTACTATTTTACCCTTCCCATCGGTGATGGGATGTTACATATATGCTATGTCGATGTGATGATATTTTAACCATGAGTTTTGAGCTAGAATTGTGAATTTGACTAAGAATTTGAGAGCAAAGCAATTTATGATTTCAATTTGAATTTTATATTGACAAATGAACATTTCAAAGGTTTTGCTTATTTTTCTGTTATAAACTTGTTACCCACAAGCTTTCAAGCTCACCCCCTTTTCGTCCCATCTTCAGGTGAAGAAAATAAGATCGAGTAACCAACAATCGAGGAATCATTATACTTTTGCAATGTTTTTGTAAATTAAGTCAGATTTTGTAAAAGCAAGGCTTTAGTCACATTTTAAGAATTATTGGGTTTGGCATCTTTTGTATTTTATATTTTGATACTGATGATGTAATATGGCTTAGAATGTTATTAAGGCTTTGTAAATTCTTATTTTTGTTATAAATGAAATATGAATTGTGTATGGATGATGTGAGTTGAAATTAGATATACCTGAAGAAGTTACCAACTTGAGTTGATGATTTTTGAACATGAATTGTGGATATATGTATATATATATACATATATATATAAGTGAGATGTTATGGAAAAGAAAGATAGGAATTATGAATGATAAGATGTAGTTGAATGTGATGAGTCAAATGAGTTGAGATTTGAGAGTTTAATGAGTCAATTTGGTAGTTGAATGGTTATGCTCAAGACATTCCAAGTTTGTATAGTGCCCATAGGAGTAAAATTTGTATTTTGACTTCAGGAGAAAATCTGGATTAATCTAGGTTAAATTAGACAAAGTTCTCTTCTAAAACACTGTAGCTTATATTTCTAGCTTTCCAACGATATATAGTATGAAATTTTTGGACATCTGAATCGAAAGTTATGATCTTTATAAGTGGAGATGCTCTGGAGAGTGTATTTTGATTCAAAACTTTTGATGATGTGAGGAAGACTTGTAGAAACCCTATTGTATGTGTCTATCTTCTGGTTCAATCTTGGAGCCTTTCGTCTGCCCTTCGTCTGATTTCGTCTAACCCATTGTCTAGTTCAATTTTGACCCTATAGATGACAAAATCTTACTTTAGTATCTTCATGAAAGTTTTAGATCTAGAAGTCCTCTTTCAAACCGTCTAAGAATAACCTTGATCTGATATCTCTAGAGAAAGTTATGCTAATTTTTCCAAAATAGGTCTTAGATCTAGTATCGATTGGCCTTTTGTATGGTTTAATTTTGACCTTCTAGATGATAAAATCTTGCTTTGGTGTCTTCATGAAAGTTGATAAAATCTTGCTTTGGTGTCTTTATGAAAGTTTTATATCTATAAGTCTTCTTTCAAACCATCTAAGAATGACCCTGATCCGATATCTCTAGAGAAAGTTATTCTAATTGTTCCAAAATAGGTATTAGACTGAAGTCTTTCGTCTGACCTTTCGTCTGGTATCATCTAGCCTTTCGTCTGGTTCAATTTTGACCCTCTAGATGACAAAATCTCTCTTTAAGGTCTTCAAAAAAGTTCTATATATAGAAGTTCTCTTAGAAACCATCCTAAGATGACCTTAATTCGACATTTCTAGAGAAAATTATGCTAATTGTTCCAAAACAGGTTCAATATGATTGAGGACAAGACCTTGTTTGATTCTTTCGACCATAAATTTATTATCCGACCTCAAAATGAAGTAATTCTTGAACCAATAGAGTCCTAACACATGTTTATACCATCATAAAAAAATTGGTATCCATTAGTGTTGATTTGAAAAAGATTGATTGAATCAAAGTAAGGGTAAGGGTTAGAAGAGTATGAATTAGATATTTTACTGAGCATACTTCGGTATTTTGATGATATCCTAATCTGTAGAGCTTTTAATGAGATGATTATTATTTAAAAATAAACTAGAGACATAGAGCTACAAATTATCTAAAGGAATCAAATATCAATTCATTCCCTAAGACTTTCAAATTTTGGATGGAAGTTAGGTATAGTGTACAGTTCTAGTTTAATAACAGTCTAAAAATGTTTGGGCCCTAACTTTTAGAATTCTGAACTAAGTTGAATGATTTTGATTTCATTAGAAACTTAATACAATGGGGAACAAATGTTCTGAAGAAGTCAAATTATAATTCCAGTTCGAGGTTTCCCAAAATCTTTTCTGAAATAAAAAAAATGAGTTTGTTTTTTATATTCGACTGGTGTAGGCACGCCACCCTTGTGGGATGATGACCAATGAGGGTTCTTTGAAATAACCCTAAAGGATAATATGCTCATGTTTTATGACTCCAAATAGTTGGGCTTCGAAATTGGGTCCAACATTAATTCACCTATGGATAACTTGAGAGAGCCTACTCGTGAGTAAACTGTGGCTTAGATGGAGAAAGTTGAATAGGTTGATCGAGGAAGACCTACGTGATCTTCATAGTGTTAGGTGAAGCCTTTTATGGGATTTCATAGATGATCATGCATTTAAAGCAATATTAGCATAAATAAAGATACAAGTTAACCATATGAAGAGTAAATGGTTACAACTCATGAGAGTACAATTTCAATATCTATGAAATCTTGTTAGTCTAAAGACCATTCTAAGTTAACCAAGTAATGAAGTCACAAGTAATATTAGGGGAAGTACTCATCTAGACATAGTTATTTGATTACATTCTCTTTTGATTAATTGTTCTAATATTTATTGACTTGACTATTATTGATTTTATATTAATATTAGGTTAAGTTTTCTTTTAAATTTAAATTTTATTAGTAAATAACCCGTAAGGCAAAACAATGTAAAGATATTAGAAATATTACATTAATAACCAAATTATTAATAATAATGTAGTAGTTGTGTATCAATTAGGGAAAGCAAAAGTAAATAGTCTTAAAGCCCAAAAAGTTTACTCGAGTAAAATTATGGGATTCTGATTACCATTAAACCACTAAAATCATGGATCTTTACGTAGCGGTGGTAGGTTATTTATTAGATTTGGTTGAAAACGATCTTAACATTAGACCATGCCTTGGTAAGAATTGACAATTAGCTTGTACCAAACTTCTCCTACCTTTATTAAATGTCTAAGCATCAGTTATGAGCAAGAGATAATGAATTGACTATATTTAAATCCTAGCTACCCTTGTCCTTTTAAGTGCTATATTATTTATCTTGATTTAAGTTGGCAATATAGGCTTTATAAAAGGAAGGTCAACGTAGGCTAGCTATGTTAAAAATTCCTTATGAGATTTTATGTGTTGTAAGTCCACATAGGTCCCTCTTGTTTTTAATTTTGCAAATCCTTACGATCCTTTTTTCCATATTATATAATCACAACATCTTAGAGAAATCTTATACAAAAAGATCTTTTTAATGTGGAACTTAAACTTACTCGACTAGTTAATTATTCTTAATTGAGTAGTTAAAAAGATGTTGGATTTGAATAATAAGTGATTAGTTGATCGTGTCATGATTGCATAACTTGCAGTTGAGTTTGCTTATTTGAGTCTTGATCCCATCCATTATTCTTAGCCTATTTTTTATATTTATCCAAAAAATGAAAGAGGCTTTAGGCATAATATATTTGAACTAAAACAATGTTTACTAAGTAATAAAGAATGTTCTCTGAACATTTGAAGTTATGATTTATTGGTAAATTTGCTAGAATTATGCTTCAACTAGATAAAGGTGTCATCAAAATTTGTTGGGATTATGGGGATGAGGGTTATCTATCAAAGAAGTGGAGCCTCTTATGTTGCCATGCAATTAATTCCCTAAAATGATTTCATTGATTTCCTCTTAGCTTGGTATAGGATGTTTTGATCTTTGCATGTATGTCACCAAATGAAGAGGCCTTAGTGAACTTTAGTTGTCATAACAAAACTAGGTGTGAAGCCTATTTCCCACATTGATTTTCATTTACATATTCTTTTTTTCTCAAACCTAAAAGTATTGGATGCTAACCCTAACCATACAAATTTCTATCTATTTAACATTAACTTTAGAAGTATTGGATGCTAACCCTAACCATACAAATTTCTCAAGTGTTTTATCGATTGCTTTAGTTAGATTCCTTAAAAATGTTAAATGCAAGAACTACTAAACACAGAGGTTATTAAGAATTAGGAAAATAAGTTGTAGCGTTCCATCATAAGGAATTTGTTTATTATTCCAGTTGCTTATTCTTTTGTGTTCGAAGAGAGGTTGAAAATCCTTTTATGAGAGTCCCTTAGTTATAATAGGTATCCCTATGTATTTTGATAGTTGTAGATTTCATCGTTGTTTATGTGGGTAGTTTAGTTGTATTTAGTTGTTAATTTGATTGTTTAGTGCGTGTTTAGGTTAAAATTGTGTGTGTTAGTAGATATTTGTGTTTTAAGTATTTTGTGGGTTAGACTATGCTTTTGAGTTTCAATTTTGTATATTTGAGGTGCCTTAATGAGTTTGCTAGTGTTTTAAGGCAAGTATTGAAGAATGGAGAAGATTCGGGGAATGGCCGGACTTGAAACCAAGGCCACAATCACGGCCAATAAACCATGATTGTGACAAAACCGGATGTAAGGGGCCACGATCGTGGCAGAGAGCCAAATAAGGGGCCCACAATCGTGACTTGCATGACAAAACACGAGGACAACCTTCTCGACTTGAGTTTTCGAGGGAATTTTGGACCTTTTAGACCCCAAAAAAAGCCTTAAGATTGCCCAAATTAGAAAAGCCGATAAAAGGCATTGTGATGAAAGCTTAAGTAGAGCCTCCATTTTGCTACATTTGAAAAACCTTCAAAAAAGAAGAGAGATGAGGAAGAAGTGGGCTGCTGCAATTGCTACATTCTTGGGCCATCTCGATCCTTTCCATGTGACATTTCCATTTCATCTTGCTATTCTTTTCTTTAAATATATACGATGAATGTGATGATGATGATAGGTTTGGATTGGATGATGTTCTAAACTCTTTAGGATTTTAAATTGATTCAATGTCAATCTAGTTATCTTTTGTGTTGATTGATTGAGTGTTGTGATTAACTGCGGTGTTTGCATGTTTCAGTAATAAACTGAGAGGGTGAACCAAATAAAAATGATTGGGTTAGATTAATAAGAGTTAAGCGAATCGATAGACCAGGCAATTAATCAAATCGATAATTTATACATAGAGAGATCTCGTGTAAGGACCCAGTTGTTCATTAAAACACTTAAGAACTATTTAGGTTATGGGTTAATCATTAACTAAGAGATTACATTTTTAGTTACTCGACTTAATTAGGGATTATCAATTAGGGCTTAGTGATTATAACTCAAGAGAGAGTAATCCACCCTGCGATAGTCTTGATCTGACACCACATAAACACATAAGTGACTAGATTAACATTGATGATAGGATAAATCCCCCTCCTTCATAATTGGTCAATTCTTCTTGGTTGATTTTCAATTGTCAAATTGGTGGTGCTCAATTTAATTTCCTTGCTTACTATAGAATTCTTGTTTCTATCATTCCATATTCTCGTATTTACTTTTATGTTTAGTTTTTCTTTTCATTTTAATTATCCTTTAGGCCTTAGACAACCTAGAATTTGATTAGTTAACCAACTCCTTGAGGGATCAACACCTCTTATACTACAGTCCCGACTCGTGTGCTTACAGTATTTTGAGGGTTTTAAATAAATTAAAACTTGCTTCAACAAGTTTTGGCACCATTGCCAGGAAGTTTTTGGGTTAGTTTAATTCTTTTAGTCTAAAGAGTCATTACCTTTGTTGTGATTTTGGTATCCAATCACAAGAAATATATATTAAAAAAAGTGAAGAGAAGGAAGTTTGGGCTTAAAGTAGAGACACATCAAGATGTCATAAAGTAAGAATGAGACATTTGAAGAGCTAGGTGCCAAGAAGAAAAAGAAGGAACGATAATGGAGGATATATATTATAAGGAGAAAAGGCCCTTGCAGACTTCAATAAAGTACAATTTGGTTAGGGAAGTCTTCATTCTTATTGGAACATATACAATCCGGGTGGCAGAGCCACCCAGATTTCTGTTGGTCTAACAATGTAAGGACTCACTTTGGATATCAAGACCTATCAAGATTTCATCCAGATGAGACTAGTTCATGGGATTCTAAATTGGACAAGATTATGGATAAGCTCGTGAACATGGAAGAGGCCTAGAAGAGATTGGAAGAGAAGTTTGAGCAAGTGACGGAAGATCATGCCTCTTCTATTCACATCTTAGAGGTTCAAATGCGCTAGCTTTCTAAGGAATTTTGTAAACAAAGTATGGAAATTGTCTACGCAATATAAAAGTAAATTCAAAAGAGCAATGTAAGACTAAAACACTTAGGAGTGGGAAAGAGTTAGGAAACCAATAGATAGACTAGTTGAAACCTAATGTAACATCCCATTTCCCATGTTGAGGCAAAAATAGTAAATATGAAAGATCACTAAGAGATTAGAAAATACATTTCATACTCATGCATTATATGATATGCTCATACACGTGAATGTTAAATTTTTGCACATGAAAATAATTGTACATGCATTCATTGACAAATTTTAGGTAAAATTGATTTATATATGTGGAATGTAATTTTTATTTAGAATTTTAGTTTTTGTATATGGAAAATTGATTTGGAGAGTGTGTTTAGTGATTTAGAATTTTTGGAGAATTTTAGGAGTAATTTCCAAAAATGTTGAATATTATTATTAGATTAGGAAAAATGTCATGTGACAAGTAAATTGATGGATGAAAATAGAAATAAGAAAACAAATGATATTGGATAATTTTTTTGAAAATGACTTTGAAAATTTGGAGATGAATTTGGAAATTGTAAGTTATTGATGTTATAAATTAGTGATAATTGGAACAAAAAGATGGAAGTAAAGGGTTAGTTCAATAGGAACTTAGTTATGCCTTAGAAGATAGATGAGTGATAAGTGTAACTTTTCTAGTTTAGTTTTAATGTTTAGATTATGTTTGAAAGACCAAGTCAAGTCCTTGTAACTTGAAAGACTAAGTACACAGTGTTTTCATCTTCATCTCCTTCTTCATAGTCTTTTCCTTCAACTTTCCTCTTTTACACAAAGTTTTTCATCAAACCTTTACTAAAGCCATACTTTGTTTTATTTGTTCATTTCCACTTCAACTTTGTTGTTTTCTTTCATTAACCTTAAAAAACTCGAAGCTTGCCAACTTTTACAAGCTGTTCGTGAGTTGTATGAAGTTTAGGGATTCTTAAGATTTTTCAGATTTTGGAGCTATATCAAGTAAGTATTATATAAATCCTTTAGAGTTGTTGTTTTATGAAACAAAAATGGTGGTTTGTTGTTATGTCATTAATAAGAGAAAAATGGACATTTCTCATGTTCACTGTGAATGTAATATGAAAATGTGGATTGTTGATTTTTCAGATTCAATGATCATCGCATTATAAGTTATTGTAGATATAATTTTTAGAGTTGATAGAACATAGAAAATGTGTATAAATAGGTGTAGAAACATTTTGAAGAAAATAGAAGTGATGACTCTGTTTTCATTATATATGTATGCATATACGTGAGTTTTGAGCATTTTTAGAGATGAACAAAAGAACGAATTTAGAGTTGAAGAATATTTGTATGGTGATGTTAGAGATGTGAATGAATGATTAAAATGATATTTAGAGAAGCAATGGGAGAATACAGAAAAATGAAAGATGCAGTAGAAAGAATTAGAAAACGCAAAGAAGGAAAGAAATGCATGAATGGTCACTTTCCGTTTTGATGATTTTATTTAAACATGGATTTTAGATACTTGTTTACGAAAGATTGGAGTTGTTTATGAATGTTAGAGTATAATGAGAGTTGAAAATGAAGATAAAATGGAACATGTACAAAGATGAAAAAAAATTATAGCTGTAAAAGTTGAAAAAACGCAGAAATGAATGAGTTATTTTTCTAGTTTTTAACATTAATGTAAATTCTTGATTTTTGATATGTTTTGAATATACTGGGTTGCTCAGAAGTCGAAAATGGAGATAGAGGATTTAGGGAAGTTGGTTTGAAAGAAAAGTAAGAATTTAAGTTAGAAAAGTTGAATAAAAATAAAAGAAAGAAGAAGAAAAGTGCAAAGGTTCGGACAATATCTCGACTTTATAAGTTGATAGCAAACTAGCACGATCGCAACTTCTAAGGTTGGAGGCTGACGCAACATCCTTCAATATTTTGAGTATATCACCTTCTCTCGAACTCCAAATGATATGGGACTTAAACCATTAGACTCGTAACACACTAATCTACATCTCCACCAAAAATCATAGCCATCTGAAGTCATTTGAGAGAGATCGAGCAAAAAATGTGAGATGGATCTGATAGAGTGTGCACGGGCGTGAGTTTTTGTTGCACACCCATGATTCATTTCCGTTGGTATGCATAGGCATGAGTTTTTCTTGCACACCTACATCCGTGAGTTTATATTTCACGGATGTGACTAAATTAATTTAGTGGGGTTATTGGTTTTAAGTTGAAAATGTTAACTATGCTGGAACATGATAACTAAGAAGATTTCATTAAGAAGGCTTCAGTATTTTAACAATATCTTATTCTATAGTCATCTAAATGAGATGATTTGTAATTTGGAGTAAACTAGAGACATATGGCTACAAATTATATGTAGAAGTCAAATTTTGATTCAGTCTCTAAGACTTTCAATTTCTAGATTTAACTTAAATATAGTGTACTGTTTCAGTATAAGAATAGTCCGAAAATGTTGATATATAACTGTCAGATTACTAAATTAAATTAAACGCTCTTTACGTCATTAGAAACTTAAGAGATAGGAGAACACTTTTATAGAAAAGATTATTGCCAAATTACCTTATTTTTGTTGTCTAAATGATCAAGAACAGTAGACTCGAAAGTCAGTTTTTGGAAAAATGTGAAAGTGATTCAATGTGATATGAATTATGATTTTAATAGTTTTATTGAGGTATAAACCTAAGTACAAATTATACGTAGGTGAGTTTTGAGATAGGATTGATTATGTGATAAGGATAATGGAAAAATACCCGGGATTATCATGAACATGTATTGTGCTATTTTATTTACATACATATGCATTATTAAACACTTATAATTTTGCAAATTGTGATATGTATATATTGCTTGTTATAGAGGAGCAACTAGAACGTCAACCTCTAGACATTGCCAAAACTTCTAAGCATTAGCTTCTAGAGTGACCTGTGAGTAACCTAGACAGTCTCACTCAATTAATTGTTTGATTATATTTGAATTATCTAATGAAAGTGATTTGATTGTGTTGAATCTGAACAATGAAGGTCTGATAATTGTGATATATGAATGAGATATTAAAGTGCTACTTGAATGTGAATGCAACGAACTAAATGTTTCATGATATGATTGATTATGAGAGATGCATTCCATACATAAATGCATGATCAGATAATGAGAGTTGTGACTTGAGTAGCAACCGAAAACGAGCTTAAAGCTCTAAATGTTATTAAGAGCCAAAGGCTCACTATGTAAAATGAGCCCTGTATCTCCAACGGATAAGGGACATTATAAATGAGCCCGGTATCCACAATAGATGTAGGACAGTTTAGACACTCAATCACAACAATAAAAAGTTAGAAAAGAGTCACATGAGCATTTCATATGCATTTTAATAAATATGTTTGACTGATTAAAATGCAAAAAATTGCTAATTCTTAAGGGAGAATGTGATAGTTGATCATTTATGCAAAGTTATGAACTATATGTTATATGTGTGATGTGATGCATGAATTTACCTCATTGAGTTTGCAAAACTTACCAAAATTGTAACGTTGATTTTTCAAGACCAAGAGACGATATTAGCTACTAAAGGACGCTATACAGTGTAGACTTTTACTTTTGGGAATAAGAAGAAATGGCTCAAAGGTCGGTCAGCTGGATATGGACAAATTAGATAGCTTTTGTGTATTTCCTCTTTCATGTAGCATCTTTTGTATTAGGCTATGATGTTGTATGAGTATGGATGTCGAAAAGCTACATTGTATAAGTGTTCGATTTTTATGAAATGAATTGAGGAAATTTGAATTTTAATAATATTGGGTTTTTCCTTATGAGGTCTTTAAGAGAATAGAATAGTTGATACCATGTTAAGTGACTGTTGAGCATATTATTAGTGAAAATTGATGTGTTTGAATCTTTAAAAGAACCAGACAAAGAAGAACATAAGATACATGACATAGAGATTGAAGAAGACACAAAAATCCCTATTCATAAAGTGCAAGAAGAAGAGGAGAAGGAGGTGACTGAGGAAGGATACGAACAACTCACCCTCTTACAAGACAAACTGCTAGATTCAATGGAAGATTCAGGGAGTTTTGTTATTCCCTATTTTGTTGACAATTTGTTGCCAAAAAGGATATTACTAACCTTATTATGTTTCCTTAATTTGATAGATTACGTCCTTTTCATTATCTTGCACTTTGTAGCCTACTCACAGGTTACAAAATTCATGTTGAATGAGAAAGGTGGAAGCAAGCCACTCATAATTGATCCAGGATAAGCTTCCATGGATGCAAGGTCAAGCTAATGACCCTAAATTAGCACATTTAGTAGTTAGATTTAAATTATTGCATAGTTAGAATTTTTCAAATTCCAAAAATAAGTTCTTAATGATTTAGAATAGTCTAGATTGCTAACTCTCTTACTCTTTTTAAAGCAATTATAAGATAGGGCAACAATCTCGGGCGTCAAGCTCATTTGGTCTCAAACACCGACATCATCACCACCTCAATCACCATGATGAGTTCTTATGCTCTAACCTTTATGCTCTTATTTTATTTTATTTTTATGTTGCTTATCATGTTGTTTAATTCTCACCTTATGTGTTGACTTTTCTTACGTGTTCTATTCACATTGAGGATAATGTGTTGTTCAAGTGTGGAGAGGAGTGTGTATTGTTATTTTTATATAAACTGTGAATGGGTTGTGTGCTTGTATGTTTTTATTTTCAATGTGAATTTTACATATTGTATGCTAGTTTGTTTAGTGTACATGATGTGATTTGTGTCAATGTATCAATAGCTAGAACTTAACGGTATAGATTTAGCTTTAAACATAGTCTTTAAGTTACAAAGAGTTATTAGCTTACAAAATTAGTGACTAGGTTAATTTAGCTAAATATGCAGTTTAATTAGGATACAATGTTAGTTTATTCACCCTAGAAATTTGTCACATTCATTGATAATTTTAGGACAATCGAATAAGTAGCATTGCTAGTATATTTTCATGAGAATGACTAGTAAAAACAATAAGGTAGGTAATGTGTTAAAATGTGTTTTTTTAAAAGTATAAATTTTCTTTAAATAACTATTATGCTGGCCTTCGAGCTATAAATAGAGCTAGTAGCCAGTTGAGAATGTGATGTAGTTAAGTAACTGGATCGACATTCATCATAAATGTTTATATTTGCATCAAAATACTATAGTGACATTCCAACTAAGTTATCTAATAAAAACACGGCCTAGTTGAGTAACCGGATTGACATTCATCATAAATATTTTCCTATGCACAAAAACACTAGGTTCATATCCATAAACAGTAACAAAAATAATGTTTGTCAAATAAAAACCTACCAAACTTACAAGTAGCTTGACTTTTCATGAAAACTTATTTAGGAATACTTATAAGTTTGATTGAACAAATACTCATTAATGTGTGTTTACAAATGATAGGGGTAAGTAAACTTGACATCTAGGTCTTGATTAATATGTATATTTAGTCCAGAGTACTTAGACGCGGATTTTGCAAATTAATAAGTTAAAACAAACTAAAGGATTGTGTTTAGAGTTAAATTCGTTTCGTGAAGTTTGATGTGATTATCTCATTATTGCATTTATATGTGTGTTATCTTTACTTGTTTTGCTCGGCTTGTTTTGTTGTTTTGATTGCTTGAGGATAAGAAAATGTTTAATTGTGAGGATGTTGATAGTTGTAGATTGCATCGTGTTTTTGTAAATAGTTTAGTTTGTATTTAGTTGTTATTTGATTGTTTAGTAGTTGTTTAGGTTAGAATTGTGTTACTTAGTAGATATTTGTATTTTAAGCGTTTTGCGGGTTCGTGTATGCTTTTGAGCTTCAATTTTATATATTTGAGGTGCCTTGATAAGTTTGCTAGTGTTTCAGGGCAAGTATTGAAGAATGGAAAAGACTCGAAGAAGTGCCAAGGCCACGATATAGAACTGGATGTAAGGGGCCACAATCGTGGCATGTTCTACCACAATCGTGACAAAGAGGCAAACAAGGGGGCCACAATAGTGGTAGTGCCACAATCGTGGCTTATGAAATAGAACTTGGGCACAACTTCCCAACTTAAGTTCTTAAGGGACTTTTCGGACTTTTTAAACCTAAAAAAAGCCTTAAGGTTGCCTAAATTAGAAAAGCCTATAAAAGGCATTATGATGAAACCCTAAGTAAAGCCTCCATTTTACTACATTTGAAAAACCTTCAAGAAAGAAGAGAGATGAGGAAGAAGAGGATAGAAAGGAGTGGGTTCCTATAACTACTACATTCTTGGGCCATCTTGATCCTTTCTAAGTGACATTTCCATTTCATCTTGTTATTCTTTTCTTTGAATGTATATGATGAATGTGATGGTGATAATGGATTTGCATTAGATGATGTTCTGAACTCTTTAGGGATTTTGAATTGATTTAATGTTAATCTAGTTATCTTTTGTGTTGATTGATCAGATGTTGTGCTTAATTACGGTGCTTGTATGTTTCGGTAATAAACTGAGAGGGTGAACTGAATAAAAGTGATTGGGTAGGATCAATGAGAGTTAAGCTACTTGATAAATCACGCGATTAATCAAATCAATAATTTATACAAAAGGAGATACCATGAGAGGACCTGGTTGTTCATTAAAACCATTAAGAACTAATTAGGTTATGGGCTGTTAATTGAGAGATTACATTTTTAGTTACTCGACTTAATTAGTGATTATCAATTAGGTGTAACATCCCAATATCTCATATTAGGGGCTAGGACCCTAGAATAGTGTAAATGAGAGTCTAATGAGAAATTAGAAGTACATTTCATGAATCATATGGCATATTAAATATGTGAATTGTGTTGATATTCATGAAATAATCGTACATGCATTCATTAACATTTTTAGGTATAATTGATTTATAAATACGATTAAAATGCGAATCGTGGATTAATTGTCTTGAAAATTAAATTAGAGTTTATTAAAATTGATTTGGTAATTTTGATGATATTTTAGGTATTTTAAAATTTTGGAGTATTTTTGGATTAAAAATGTAGAAATATAGACCAATTATTTTGTGACAAATGGACAAATAATTAGGTGACATTTGGTATAGGTAATTAGTTGACAAATGGTAGCATGAGTCAATGACAAATGAACTAATAATTAGGAGACATGTGGCAGCTTAAGGAAGAGATAAATGGCTTACATGCCAAATGACATATGTTAAGGTAGTTTGGAGACACCTTGCACCTAATTGAATTAAGCTAAGTTGCTGCTAGAAAATTCCACCCTCTTCTCCTCCTTTCTCCACCGAAAGTTGCTGCTAACACACATCTCTGTAATTTGGTTTCAACTTTGCTAAATGACCACATCATTTGTTGTTCTTTGTCCTAGTCAAAAATCAACTTGTTTTTACCTTTACTTTGTGACAATCTTGCAAGCTTGGAGGGCTAGATTAGCTTGAGATTTTGAGGTAGAATTTGAGCTTAACAAGTAACTAGAAGTCTGAGCTTTAAGGCATGTTAATTGGTATGAGAATGATACTTGAGTTGGAATGAAATGCATGTGATATTGGTGAAGAAGTATTGCTGGAACATGTTAGTTGTACTGTTTTCTCTGAACATCCTTTATTCTTTTTTTTATAACTTCTTCTTTTGACATCCAAATGACATGAGACTTAAACCAATAGACTCATAACATAATTTTCTTCATCTCCACCACAAGTTATGAACATCTGAATCCATTCAGAAAAGATTGATGATGATGAATTAGGATGAAAATATTGAGGTGTGCTGAAATCTAATAATTGGAATATTTTACTGAACATATTTTGGTATTTTGATTATATCTTGATCTGTATATCTCCAAATGATATAATTATTAATTTAAATTTAACTAGAGACATTTGGCTACAATATTTAAGAAGAAATTGAATTTAGTTTATGTCCTTAAAGGTCTTGAAATTTAACTTGAAATTGAGTCTTGCTTAGGCTATAACACTACCCATGATAGAAATCATATCCTGTTGTTATCAAATAAACTGTATTTATGTAAGCCAAATCTAACAAATATGTCTTCACAAAATTGTAGATTATTCTCTTATCTTTCAATTGGTATAAAGTTTGTAATTTTTTTATATTGGAATTGAGAGATATGAGTTGTACAACTTGAATACATGATCATGCCCTAGACAAAATTTCAAATGTACTCAGTTTGTAGTGTTTTGAGCATAACTCATAGAATAATAAACCAAATTGTATGATCTTGGTTTCATTATAAACTTAAGGCACATGGAAACAATTGTCTAGAAGAACGTGTTATTTTCTAGAAGAAAGTGTTACAAAAATACACCATTTTCCTTGTCTTAATGATCATGTAAAGTGGACCTGAAAGTCTATGTTGAAAAGAAAGCTGGAATAGTTAATAAGTGTATGAATTTTGACACATTTGGAGTACAATTGATCTTTGCATAGGTTTATTATAGAAGTATACCTGGTATATGTCATTGAACATGTATGTTACATGAAACATTTATAAAAATGCATATTCAATTACATAAACAATGTGGTAACATGAAATTGTATTTGATTGCATATGGAAGAGCAAGTAGAGCGACTGCTTCCAGATATTGCTAGAACTTCAAGGCAATAAGCAAAAAGGGAGCAATTGTGAGTAACCTAAGATGGTCTCACCTTAATTTGTTCTGTTTAATACTGAATTGAATTTGATATGTGTTAATTATATTCCGAATTCTGGACAACAATTGTCCGAAGGGTTCGATGCATGCAAACATCATTGGAAATGATACTTGTATGTGAATGAGATTGACTAATTGAATTTAATATGTGCTGATTGTGTTCTAAATTTTAGACAATAATTGTCTGAGGCATTTGATGCATGCAAACATTATTGGACGTGCTACTTGTATATGAATGAGATTGACTAACTGAAGTTGATATGTGTCGATTGTGTTTTGAATTTTGGACAATAATTGTCCGATGTGTTTGATGCATGTAAACATCATTGGAAGTGCTACTTGTATGTGAATGAGATTGACTATTTGATTCTCAACCAAAAGGTTGAATGTCGTACCCAGTCTAATGATTACCGTTAATGCGCAAATACGAAAACGAATGCGATTGAAAGTGATTGAATGTGATGACTGAATTGTGGGATGCATTTCATTTCAATGCATGTAATATAAAGGTAGTTATGACTGATGTTGCCAGTAAAAAAAAGCTTAAAGCTCAAACATTCGTAATTAGAGCCTAAGGCTCAATGTGTTTAAAGAGCCCTGTATCCTCAACGAATAAGGGACAGTATGAAAGAGCCCAGTATGCACAACGGATACGGGACAGTGAAAAAGGCACACAGTCTCAACGACGTAATAAATAAATTGAGTCTCATAAGCATTGCATTCAAATATGATATGAATAAATTGAATAATTAGATTGTTATGATGACTTCCTTTGTATGAATATGTTATAATGAATGTTATAAACTTGTGTTTATATTATGAGATTTGTGAACAAGTGATTCATAATATTAGTTGATGTGACCAAGTTGATGTGAATTGCACGATAATATGAAATGTTGTACTGTATGACCAGAGTGAACTATCGAGGATGGTTACTCTACTAAGTTCGCAAAACTCATCAAAATTGCAACGTTGACAATTTCAGGTTCGAAAGAGTGACGATCTAATTTCTAAAGCTATATAGAAGTGAATTTGTACAACTTTGGAATTCAGATATGGCTCAAAGGTCGATCAGTTGGGACTGAAGAAATAGTTTGTTTTAATTTTTGTTTAGTTTCCTTATGTATGTAGCATATTATGTAGACTAAGTTGTAAACACTATAGGTTGACATTGTAAAATATGGATGATGGTTAATGCTACAGTGTGAATTATAGTTTGAGAAATGAAATGAGGAAAATTTTGGTTTTCAGACAATGTGTTATTTATGGTTTTATTTACGATGTCATGTGATATAGTGAAGGTGAAATGGTTAACACACCATTCCTATCGAGCATGTGCACATGTGTTCGAAGGGTCCACGTGCTGTTGGATCGCCTATGGCTCGAGTATTCTCAATACGTTGCGGAAAAGACTATAAAACAACATTAAGCATAACCAAAAACTATAGCATGTATGAAAATACCTCTTGATGCGGATTTTTTTTTCCAGATTCGTAGACACTACAATACGCGAATGTCCTCTACCGGTATCCATACGAGGATGAACGCTCTGGACAGTGGCTAATGTGTGCTACCACGTTCCAAAACTTTTTTGAATGCCGCACAATATTTCTCTCGGAAGAAGGACGAAGGTGGTGGCTAGGGTTTTCGTCTCATTACTAATGAGACATAAGTTTATCTATTTATAGAGAAACTCTAATTCCTATTCCTGTTAGGAATAAGAGCATCATATTTCTAAACCCATTAGAATTATTAAAGCCCAATAAGGCATAGTACATGTCAACCTTTGATTAATCATAGTTTCTTGATCCCCAAGTTGACTGATTATAACAAATGTCATTGATGACTCCTCATCAATTCATTTGAGCACGACTATATATTTCTTCAGTCATACTTGTCAAGAGGCCCAAATGATATCTCTCTCATTTAAGAGAGGTACAGATCCCATCTACGT